>SNQJ01S0102056.1:10715-25336 GCA_010110895.2 Picea sitchensis
AGTGAAGAGACACCTACTTTCAGCGCTTGCCAGTTTGTATAAATAAAGGAAGCCAGCCACTCATTTGTTCACTAACTCAGCTCACTCATTTAGTGTGCAAGTATTGAAGGAAGTTGCAGTTACCAGTCGCCGAAAGAAGGAAGAGAGAGAGGCGCATTGCTTGGGAGAGGATATTCTCTAGTGTTTGGTTTATTGTCTTAGCATTGGATTGGCTATGGTACTTGGTTATTGAATCTATATTAAAGAAGTTTTGTTGGGTTTTCTTCCCCTTGAGGATTTCCCTGGATAAATGCTTGTGTACTCTTGTGATTGTGTTTCTCTCAGTGATCCTATCTATGCTATGGTTATCTAGTAAATTGAAAAGAAACCTAATAATAGCCTAAACCTTAACAGATAATGAACTGAGGAATTGTCTGACTACGACAGATAATGTGTTGTAGCCAAAGGGTTTGAACTCTATCCATCCTAGTTTAGTCGACCCAAAGCAAGCTAGGTCCCCAAACCTCAAAACCATAAAGGACAGTGAATCAAATGATCTTGTCCAAGAAATGCATCTTGGACAAGGTATCCCAGAATTGACTCTAAAAGTATTCTCTTAAGTAGGGAAAGGTAACCATATCCTTTGTTAAGCCAAGGCGAGAAAGTATTTCTTAAATTGAACTTAAGTCACCATGTTTGGTTAATTTCCACCATTTAATTAGAGATTCACTGAATTCCAAGGGATGGCAAACAAATTCATTTAAATTCGCCAATTAAATTCAGCTTTAGAGAAAGAATCTCATTTCCATTAAAAACGCACTTAAAGATGCCTTTAAATTCATTCTTTTTAGGGAAATTTCTTGCAATTCGTTTATCCCTAAGAATTGAGTGAATTTATTGTTCTGGTTAATGACTTACATTATGAGAGAGTTGAGGCTACAACAACCAAATCACATTTCTTCTTAACTATATCGAATCATTGTATGCCTTCGAATGTGTTGTGCATCTGCCTATGTCCTTGCCCCTCCCATGAATGGATTCCCTCGAATGTATGGTCAAGACTCAAATGGCTGAAACGCATTCTTTGAAATGGTGAATCACAACTCACTGGTAGATTAATCAGAAAGCCTCTACATAGCAGATTATTGTTTGAGAGTCGACAGAATGCCTTCCTCTTTGTTGGCCAAACCGTCGCCTTCAATCCACAATTCACGCGCCCAAATTATATAAATTGATTATAATGTATATGAAATAAATGTAAGTTCCAATGCGTCCTTTATGGAAATCCCATGCGCCACTGAAAAATAGGATTGCGCTTTGGTTAGTCCCCAACAAAAAACTCTTAACCTGGGAAGTTTTCTGCAAAAGAGGATGGGTGGGACCAAGTTGGTGTGTTTTATGTAAAAACCATGAGGAAACTTCTTCTCACATCTTTGTTGACTGTGTTTATGCAGTTCAGGTCGTAGGGATAGTATCGAACGAGCTTAAGCCTTCATCCCAGTGGAGGAAAACCAGTTTGGAGGAGTGCTTGAAGGATTTGTTATCTGATAAGGCAATCAAAAGGTATGAAGGAATGCCCATTTTTTTGTCTCGGGTATCTGGTGGGACCAAAACTCAAGTATATTTAAGGACAAGGATATTCCCTGGGAGGTTACTGCTCGAATTATTTTGAACCTGTCAAAGGAATTCATACCTGACATTAAAATAAAAGATCTGCAGATTCCAGTCATGCCTGAGTTGGACTTTGGGATCCCTTGGGGATTCTTTGATGGGGCRTGCCAAGGGCATCCTCCAGTTTGTGGGGTAGGAGTCGTCTTCTTTATAAAACATAATCACTATATTCATGTTCGATATGCTCCAGAGAGGAGGACAAACAACAGAGTCAAATTCATAGCTCTTCGTACTCTATTGGAGACTGCTTCATCTAAAGGCCTTAAAAAGCTTCAGATTATGGGGGACTCCAAGCTAGTTATCGACTGGGCTAGTGAAAAAGCAACAGTCTCTGATGTTAGGCTGGAGCCACAGCTGTGGGATATTAAGCTCTCTTTGCAATCCTACGAATGGCTATCTTTCAGCCACATATTTAGAGAGCTCAATGAAAAAGCTGATTCGTTGTCCAAGGAAGCTTTGTCTCTTCCGGTAGGGGCTCTGGGGTTCTATGAGTTTCTAGATAACGTGGAGATTGAAGCTATGGAATTTCGGCTCTAATTTTTGTTCTGGATGGTTTTTGAAGTGGGAAAAGGAGCACTGTTTAAGCACCCTTTTTATATATGTATAAGAACTTTTTATATTTGTAATGTTGGCTATGACTGTAACACCTATATGTAGAGGAAAAAAGGAATTTTCTGACAGGAAGTTGGTATGGAAGCATTTTTGTAAGGGCATAGAAGATATCGATAAGATGTTGGAGATACGGGATGAATGGAAGCACCAGCATAGTCTCTTTTTGGAGATATGCAATACGTATATTCACTCTTATGAATATAAAGTTTTTTTTCACTGGAAAAAAATATAAATTAAATTATATATATGTTCCAATTTTTTGTAATAATAATTTATATAATATATATACATAAAACATTTATAAGATTAAAAGTTATAAATTTATATATATTAAAAATTTAATTTATGTGTTCAATATTTTATATAAGATATAGTTGAAACTTACTGTTTTTATTATTTTATATAAGCCTTATTATATATTAATAAAATTGTATAATTGTTTTTTGAAAAATACTTATATTTACAAAAAATATTCACATCAAGGGAAAACAAAATGTGGAAGGGTATATACAATGAAATTTGCATCCTCTTCCTTAAAGCAACAAGAACAACAACAAAATTAGAATAGACACCGGAATCTAAAAATTTATAATTTAAATTGTATAATATATATATATATATTAGAAGAGCAATGAAATCCCAATTGGCACCAGAATCTAACAATTTAAAATTTGTATAATTTAAAAATAAATTTATTTACATTGTAAATATTTTTTTTGAAAAATACTTCTTATTTTCAAAAAAATATTTACATCAAGAGAAAACCAAAGGCGGAAGAGTTGTATACAATGCTATTTACATCATCTTCCTTAAAGCAACAAGCAGAGTAATAAAATCTGAATAGGCACCAAAGTCTAACATCTTGGCATCCTTGATCAACAAAACCCTTTTGCCAATAGCTGCATACACACCTCTTCTCTCCACAAAATGTAAAAGGTAAACAAAGAGCTAACCTCATTCTCAAAAATATATTTGCATCGAAGCTTCCAAAGAACAAACAAAGAAAAAATTCTCAAGCAGTGCCAAATACCACTAAGAGAAGAACGAACCAAAACACTACATGCCAATGAAGACACTCCTGAAGAACAGTGGACAAATCAGCATGAACACACTCCCAACATGACCTGGCCAAAGGATAGTCTCAAAATAAATGCTTTATCATTTTTTTCCTTGAGACAAGAAGGACAAAGCCCATCTAAGAAGCCACTCTTAGCCAGGAAATCCTTGGAAAGAAGGCCCTAATAAATCACCAACCATACACATACTCGAATCTTGTAGGACACTCTCACCTCCCACGCATTATGTAATCTCTGGATGCAATGACTCTCAACATCAAAAGACACCCACCATGCATTAAGCACAGGCCCAAGTTGATGACACTAATGAAAAATAGAGTACAATCTATGAGAATCATAGCTAACCAAAGGGCACCCAAAACTCCATTCCCAATCACACCAAAAGGGCCCCAAAATATCTATTTTCATTCTGAAAAGATCTTCCTATGGGATTAAACAAATAATCTTCATAAGAGCAAGGAAATAAAAAGAAGATAGAGCATACCCATGAGCTATAGTGCGCCAATCTTTCCAAGAGCAAGAGATGGCATCCCACAAATCCCTCCACAAAAAATATAATTCTTACTCAATCGTCACACATGAAAAAGGGAGATCAGCAACACAAGCACCCTACATCCTCCAACTCCAAATTGGCCCTCTAGCTAAATCCCACTTGGCTTGACTACTTAACATCTGCGACCTTACCAAACTAGCTACCTTTCTCCATGTCGACCAGATACTTTTAAAAAAGAAAGATCCGACCATCTAAAAACTATGTGGAGTTGAGATGGTATCACAAAGCCCAAAGGGCCCTCTAATTATGCCAACATGCTACACCGAGAGCAATCGATGTCTCAAAAGGACCTACCAAGGCAAAGACACCTCCGAACACCAAACCACCCACTTAGCTTCCTTACCCTCCCCTCCTAAGTCGCCACTTCAATCAACCAAATACCACGTTTGTCCTTGGGCATGATACAAACACCCCAAGGAGCCATAGGCAAGCCTCATGTCCCACCGTATTTGTCCCATAAGTAAGAGCGCAAGAATTTATCCAACTAATGAAACCTAACCCTATTAGGAAGCCAGCATGACATGTAATAGATATGAGAACCCAACTCACCATAGTTAGCTTGCCTGCAAATAGAAGATCCTTGTACTGCCAAAAGAGAAGCTTGCACTGCAACTGTTCCATAAACCAATCCCACCTGACAACCAGAGAAACACCCATACCAAACGAGATGTCAAGATACTTAACAATAACACCACGACGAAAAAAATTCCATGCTGTCGGAATCCATGGAGGGGGCTAATCAAGACCAACTAGCCAATAATCCATCTTATTATCACTAACATTTTCCCCAGAGGCCTCACAAAACATCGACAAACAACCTCTAGCAGCTACCACTAAATCCTAAGCAACTCACACAGACAAGAGTTACTCATCTACAAAATGATTGTTCACCATCTCTAAATTATTCGGTAGAGGTACACCCCCTTAAATGGTCACATAAACAAGCAGAATCTAACAAATAACCAACGGCATATATTGTCAACACATAAAGATAGGGCACCATGGGGCACCCTTGTCTAATAGATCCAAACAAGTGAATGTGATAAGACAATTATTTATTCACCGAAACAAACACAAAGGCGCAAAAAAACAATGTACTAACCATCCCCACACATCCCAAACCAGAGAACAGACAGGTCAACATATCAATGATGAACGTCTAATCAATCAAATCGTAGGCTTTCTCAAAGACAATCTTCAAAAAGAGAGACTATTGGCCAATCTCCCTACCCCACTCCATAGCCTCCGAAACTGAAATCATAATATCTGGAATAAAGTGCCCTTGGACAAAGCTTGTCTGCTCCTTACGCACAATCTTCTTGGGTACATCTCTCACCTGCATCACCACAGCCTTGGCCATTATTTTATAAGCAACACTTGGCAAGGTAATAGTATGCCACCTACCTATAGAGTCTCTAGCAGCATTCTTTAGAATAATTTGAACCAAACCTTGAATATGAGACTCTATCAAACACCCCATGGAAAAGGCCTCAAAAACCACACAACCAAAATCAACCCCTAAAGTATCCAACATGGCCTTGTAAAATTCACAAAGGCAAACCATCAATCCCAGGGGACTTCCCATTCTTCACCAAGCAAAAAGCTGCAAAAATCTCATCCTTCGTAAAGTCCTTGTCCAACCTATCACAATCTACAACAAAGACTTTGTGGGGAACCATCCTAAAGCAATCATGTGAAAATTCCCAAGCTCTAGGAGACCAAAGTCCTTATGATCTCAATCAAATAAGTACATTGTTGAATTTAATTATTGCAGAAATAAATTTCAGACAATAGCATTAATCACACACTAGCTAGAAATCAAATAGTGGAAGCATAAAAATTAATTTCACACAACACAAGTAATTACTCCTTCAATAACTACTTTTCATTCCTTCGAAAAACTTCCAAGGAAACCTCTACAAGCTGCCCAAAAAACAGCACTGCACGGATACCAAAAAACACCTAAAACTAAGTGGAACAATTTGCTGGAAGAGCTCAGCCTGCTGTATGGCTAGTCCGCACGGACTATACGGACATCGGTACAACTATGTTCGTACTACTGTACGGATTCGTACAGATCTGTCCATACAATGTACGAAACTATTTTGTACACTGTAGGGACTGCATGCTGTCAAAAACTAGTTGCATTGTCTCTCTCCCTATCTCTGTTGCTAAATTTGCTAGACAGCTCAAGTGTTCTCTTGTGTGTCTTGACTCTTAACTCTCTATCTTGACTTGTCTTTATAGTTTTAGCTGAGACCAAAACCCTAATCTATTTTTGAGATTACTCCTAGTCTAAGTCATGCATGCATGAAATACACCATTTAGACTCAACTGCTAAAATTAAGACTTTCACTTTTCAACTAAAGTGAATTACAAAATAGAAGTTACTTTTCGAAAATAGTATCACTTTTCGAAAATAGAATTGCTTTTCGAAAACAACTTTTCTGAAAATATCTCGAATTAATTCCTATCTAAGCTATAATTCTCAATACTCCCTCTTAGCGAGGAAGGTGTTCTACACCAATCCAAGTTTGTCTCTGAATGCCTCAAACTTCCCTTTTTCCAAGCGCTTGGTCAGAATATCAAATACATGTTGACCCGTGGGAATATATTGGAGCTTCATTGCTCCCTTCTGAACCTTGTCTCATATGAAGTGATATATGATCTCTATATGCTTGGACCTGTCATGAAAAGTTGGATTCTCAGAGAGTTTAATAGAACTATGATTATCACAGTATATGACTGTGGGATCCAACTCCTGATCAAACAATTATGCAAGTAACTTACGAAGCTAGATGCCCTCACAACTAGCCTTACTGGCTACCATGTATTCTGCTTCTGTTGAGCCAAGTGCCACAGAAGTCTGCTTCCTGTTGAACCAGGATATCATCGTTGATCCCAATCTAAAGCAACACCCTGAGGTACTCTTTCTATCCATTGCACTACCTCCCCAATCTGAGTCTGTATACCCTCGCAACTTCGCTTCACCATCTCCAAGATATCTTATACCATACTCCACTGTGCCCCTCAAATACCTGAGCACATGTTTTGATGTTACCCAATGCTCTTGCCTTGGCTCCACCATGAACTGACGCAAGGTGTCTGGCCTGGTGTTGACCAAATACGTCAAAGAACCTATCAATTGCTTGTACAACGTGGGATCCACCAACTCTAAATCTAAAATTGTGACCTTCTTCAAATTAGTGATCATGGGTGTGGCCATAGGTTTGTAGTCCTCCATCAAAAACCTCTTCAGGATCTAAGTTGCATACTTACCTTGTCCAAGGAAAATCTCCCCTAGTCTCTGCCAAACCGCCAATCCCGTTGTAATGCATCATGTCAATGTCCTTCATCTCGAACCCGACTTCAGTGTCTGCTTTGCACTATGCAATGAGCTTCTATGCATCTGTCATAAACAAGTCATCTGCATACAACACGAAAATGAGCAAATCAATATGAACAAATATATAATATAAGTTAGGATCTGCTTCGCTCTTGGTGAAGCCCATACTCTGTAGATATTCAACGATCTTGGAATACCATGCTCTAGGTGCTTGCTTGAGTCCATACAAGACTTTCTTAAGCCTACACACATGGGACTCCTTCCCACTTACCTCAAAGCCCCAAGGCTGCTCTATGTACACTTCTTCCTCAATGATCCCATTAAGGAAAGTTGTCTTCACATCCATCTGATGTATTCTACATCCCATAAATGAAGCCATGGACATAATTGCTCTAATGGAAGTATACCTAGCAACTAGAGAAAATGTCTCCTCATAGTCCATTCCCTCTCTCTGGGAGAACCCTCTCGCCACAAACCTCGCTTTGAACTTCTCAATGCTCCTATCTGCAGCATGTTTCGTCTTGTAGAGCCACCTAGAACTCACAACTGACTTCCCCTCTGGTCTTGGCACTATGTCCCAAACATCATTCTTCATGATGGAGGTGTACTCCTCCACCATGGCATCCTGCCATACCTGCTAGCCTACTGCCTCTTGAAAAGTGGACGGCTCGGAATCTAGAATGTTACTCATCAGTGTCATATAGTCTGGAAACTTCTTTGGAGGTTTGTTCTCTCTGAATGTGCTCCTAGGAGTCTCAACATGCTCCTGAACATCCCGTAATGTCTAACTGAACCATCGAGGTCTCTTGACAGAAGTGGAAGGGGCTCATGTCTCCCCCTGATCACCTAAAGGCTATTGTACTATCCTGGAAATCACTGGTGAACCCAGCTCAACCTTCGGAGCTTCTTGCTCCTAATCCTTTGCCACTGGAGTAGGTTGATGAGACTTCCTAGATGCAAAGTCTTCTTCAAACTTTACATCCTTGCTTACTACTGTCTCCTTTACTTTGGAATGAAGACCCCGTAAGCCTTTGAAGTCTCACTGTAACCCACAAACAAACCCTTCTTGTTGGAGGGCTCCAACATGGTCCTCTTCTCTATCGGTACATGGATATAAACTGGACAACCAAAGATGTGGAAATAACTCACCTCTGGCTTCACACTAGTGAATGCCTCCTCTATTATCTTGTCCTCCAAGATCTTATGAGGACACCGGTTTTGGATGTAGATGGTTGTGTTACATGCCTCTGCCCAAAGAAACATGGGCAAGTCATGGTCATGTATCATGGCCTTAGCAGCTCCTATGATGGATCGATTCTTCCTCTCTGCAACCCCATCCTATTGTGGGTTATATGGAACTACTAACTCCCTCTTAATTCCTGCCTCTTTGCAAAAACCCTCAAACTCCTTGGAGGTATTCTCTCCCCCATTGTCTGATCTCAAGACTTTGATCTTCTTCCTTGTCTGGTTTTCAACTAGAGCTTTGAACTCCTGAAACCTGCTAAAGGACTCATCCTTGATCTTTAAGAAGTAGATCCAAGTCTTGCGAGAGAAATCATCAATAAAGGAAACATAATACATGCTTCTTGTTATTTACACTACTGACAGCGGTCTCTTTGATCTTTAAGAAGTAGACCCCAAGTTCATGAAACATCAATAAAGGAAACATAATACATGCTTTGTGTCATTTAAGCACTCAATGACAAATGGCTCTTCAAACATTTGAATGTACTCAGGGTCCGTAATCCTTAGACCTATGCTCGCTGTTTAAAAGCAACCTGCATGCTTGTTGCTGCTGCACCCTCCTGTGACACACCATGTTGCTCAATACTTAACATCGGAAGACCTATGACTATCTCCCCTCAAAATAGGCAATTCCCTCTTATGCAAGTGCCCCATCCTCTTATTCCACAACTCACATAGGTTATCACCGTTATGCTCCAAGGCTCTAATAGGTTCACCTCTGCAGATACCTTCTCTAACCCTATTACTTGAGTTGTATCTAAGCTAGATTCCTCCGGTCTGATGAAGACTTGATGGTTCTTGAACCCAATAGCATAGCCCTTATCCTCCATGATCAAAACTGAAAGCAAATTCTTCCTTAGACCTAGAACAAACAAGATATTATCAAAATCTAAAGAATTACCTGACTCGAGTTGGAAGAGAATAGTACCAACTCCTACTACTGGATATTTGGCATCATCACCAAGCTCAACATGTACTCCTGAGTCCTACTTCTTAAGACTAGAAGACAATTGACGTGTTGATGTCGTATGTCGAGATGCCCCACTGTCCACATATGACACATTCCTCGAAATCGCACTGGTAGAAAGGCAAGATACCAACAAGAAATCATTCTCAAACTTGGTAGCAAACTTGGTCATCTAAGTTTCTACAGAGGTTGCTACCTACTTCTATTGTTGCTTCCCTTTGCCCTTCTTCTTATTTGGAAACTGATGCATAATGACCCTACTTATGACAACCAAAGCACTTGATTTTACTAAGGTCTTTTTTTCCTGGTTGTGAGGTTGACTCCTCACTCTTTCCCTTACAATTGTTGGGTCCTTTACCTTTGCCTTTATTTCACTGACCAAATAGAGCTAGGTTCTCTTCACCATCATTCATGTCGACCTTTGACTCCATCTGATTCTCCTCCTAGATACAATCATCCCAAAACCTCTTAGTGTCAGGAAGGTTTTCCCGACCGCAAATACCTTTGACAAATGGTTCCCATGAATTTGGGAATCCATTCAGTGCCACATTCACTAGCTCTGTATCTTCAACCTTTTCCCCAACTGCTGCAAGTTGATCACGAATATGTGTGATCTTCATAAGGTAATTGATGATTGTGTTTGATTTGGTCATCACTATGGATCTAAGTATGTTCTGCAATACCATCTTCCTGTTTATGTTTTGACTCTGGTAGAGACTAACCAGGGCATCGAACATCTCCTTTGTTGTCTTCTTCTCGGATACATGAGGGATTAGATGATCCCTTATCGCATCCAAGATCATCCGCTTGGCCTTCACAACCCTCTTGCTGTGAGCAACCAACTCCTATGGGTTTGTAGGCGAAGTAGAAACGTTCTTGACAATATCCAAGAGATCATTCTCTTCTAGTAAGAGTGTAACCCTCACCTTCCATGATAATAAATTTGAGGCACCATCCAATCTGTCCTCAAACCTGAGGCTATTTGATGTCATTTCTAAGATCTACAACACAAACTCCCAAATCTGAAAAATTAGTTTTGAAACCCTCTCAATGCTGGTCCTTCTTCACAGTAGTTGATTTACCACTACAGATTCTAGAGAATCTCAAACAGAGAAATATGCTCTGATACCATGTGAAAATTCCCAAGCCCTAGGTGACTAAAATCTTTGTGATCTCAATCAAATGAGTAGATTGTTGAATTTAATTATTCTAGAAATAAATTTCAGGCCATAGCATTAATCACACAATAGTTGGAAATCAAATAGCAAAGGCACAAAAATTAATTTCACAACACAGATAATTACTCCTTCAATAATTGTTTTTCATTTCTTCAAAAAACTTACAAGGAAACCTCTACAAACTGTGCAAAAAACAACACTGCGCAGATACCAAAAAACACTTCAAACTAAATAGAACAATTTGTTGGAAGAGTTTAGCCGACTATACGGCTGGTCTGCACGGACTGTATGGATGTCAATAAGACTCTGTCCATACGACTGTACGAATTCATACTACTTTGTCCATATGACTGTATGGACTTTTGTATAATTGTACGAAACTGTTTCTTAAACTATATGGACTATTGCACGGGACTGTGAGCTACCGAAAACTGGCCGCCTACTCTCTTTCCCTCTCTCTGTCGCTCAATCTCCTCAAGTTTTATCTTGTGTGTCTTAACTTTCTATCTTGACTTGTCTTTATAGTTTTAGCTGAGACCAAAACCCTAATCTAATTTTGAGATTACTCCTAGTCTAAGTCATGCATGCATGAAATACATTTTTTAGACTCAACTACTAAAAATAAGACTTTCACTTTTCAACTAAAGTCAATTACAAAATAAAAGTTACTTTTCGAAGATAGAATTACTTTTCGAAAATATCTCAAACTAATTCTTGTTTGGAGTTATAATTCTAAATAAATCATTCCCAGCAACCACAACCGAATTCGACAAAAGGTAAGGACATAAAATATTCTAAAAATGATCACCAAACATACCTCGACTCTTAGTCAAATCCTCCTCAAGTGAACCATCATCTCTATGAAGACCAAGCACCCTATCATCTACCACTTTTTTCAAAAATCAAGGAAGAACTTAGATCCCTCATCCCCTGCCAGAATCCACTGCAAACGAGCACACACCCATGCTCCTTTAACTAAATACTCCTCTCTACATACCTCCAACTCCAACCAAGTTGCATCCTTCTGAAGAACAATGTTATGTAAATCCTCCTGCAAGAAGGTACGAGCCTCCTCCAAATTCTTTCTATCCTCTTGAAGCTCCCATCTACGCTTGTGTGCAATCATTCACCCCCAACCACTTATGAACTTAACAGTTCTTTGAATAGCATCCTCCCACCACAACAACCAACTTGTCTCCCAATAAGCCAAGGGGCAAGGTTCCAAAACCCTATGAAAAAGGGCACAAAAGCTGAGGGACTCCAAGTGAGCAACATTAAACCTAAACAAAAATGAGGGCTTTAAGTCCACTACATTCCTAACCAAAATGGAAGTCTAAATGGGTAAATGATTTGACCTAGTAGACTCAATCAGCAGTGGGCACATCAATAGGCCTCTAGGACCCAGAGAAAGAGATGTCCTCAAGAGGACCATACAACCTGTCCAACTATGCCTAAACCCTATTCATCCCCTTCCTGAAATTGGACCACATAAACCAACCCCCATAGTCAAGCCCTTTCTTCCCCTAGTTAGGATCAAAGAGCTAAAGAGTAGCCTTACATCTCACCCAAGAGTACTTTTCAAAACCACTAACAACCACTCCCACACCACCTCCCCAATCACCCTCCCATTCTACCATATTAAAATCTCCACCAATAACCCACTCCACATCTACCAAAGAAGAGGTTATCCACTCCCAAATATTTAACCTAGTTGAATTGATATTAGGGGCATACGTTGAACAAAATCCCAACAATCTCTCCTGAATCAACAAAGTGATCCACACACACATGTCAAGATCACAACCAAAAGCTGTAACAAAACTCTACAAATGTGGGGAACTGGCCAAAATCCCCCCTCCCCACCAAGAATGATTTGAAGTTCAAAAGGGGTCATTCTAGGCATAACTCATGTGGTCTCTAAGCTCAAATCCAACAGACTTGACCTCCTACAAAAAGACTATATCCAGCTTAACTTTTTGAATCATTCCACCAACAATATGTTTACAACCTAGGATCATCATCCCTCTTTCATTCCAAGAAAGAAGGGAGAGTTTCATTCAAAGAAGATGGGGTTGCCTAGAGTGTTGAATTTGTCACTCAATGTTATATTCCCCAAAGAAGAAGTACCCTTAACCAGAGAAAGGACAATAGCTTCCTTAAAGGATTTCACTTGGAGTGGGACTCACTACTCTACCAAGCTTGTCCAAACAAGCTGGAGATGAAGTTCCTTTCTGCTTGTTGGAATTAACCTGGCAGATATCATCAACAACAATACCCTATGACTAATCACAAGCCCCTGTTGAAGTAGTCAAGTTAGAGCTCTAACTCCCAGATCTATCCATAGATCAACCTAGAACTGGATATGGGGTCGGCTATGAGATAGGGGCTCTTATACTCCTGGTAGACTCCTGAACCACACCCACACTAGATCCACCACCTGAGCTTTAAGACTAGTGAATTAACTACCCACCATCATTGGTCTATAAGCCATCCTTCTTCACCACTTGTTTAAAATCCACTGACAAACCAACCATATTAGTAAGAATATTCGAAGTTGTAGCACCTGTACTCTGGGAAGCATTCTAAGGGGGGTTCCAATGAGGGTAATCTTTGATGAGGCAATCTTGTACCTGACAAGCAAAGCAAGGATTGGGCGAATTCAAATAGTGAGCCTTCTACTATCTGACCCTATCCACCATCATGGCAAAGATAAATGGAGGTAGCTTCATTTTTAGATCCACTTCTACACAAACCCTTGAGCTAGCTTGAAACGAATTGAGTCATCCATCTAGAATCAACACCTTGACAAACTAATTGGCAAATAGATCCACAAAAGGCCACAAATCAGCTGGAAGAGATGGAAACTCCAACCAAAAGGGATAGTGCCCCTGCCCTCAATCTTCCGAATTAAAATCTCCCCTCGTGACTGAACACAAGCCAAAGATCCCATAATATTCAAGTCACATACTGCAAAACTTGCCTCGTTGCATCTTCAATATTAAACAAAAGGCAAACGTATTTGAATCCCAACCCATAGTAGAAATTCAAAGACACCCCTTTCGCTTCCTAGTTCAACATGCACCACTTATTAAATGTAGCTTCATCTAGCATACAATGCAGGAAGTAAGGAATCAACACATGACACTCAAGGTTTTGTCTCCCTTCCGATTACTCCTTATTACTAGCCAAAAAAAAAACTAAAATCCCCTTCACCCAAAGACTCTAAGCTACCTTGGGGCTTTGAACCACCACCCTTGTCAAATGCACAACCGTATTCTCAATCATTAAAATGCCAATAATCTAAACTTTCTCTGCACTAGCCTCTATGTACTCCACCCCACTAACATTTTCTGCAACAAGTAATGCTTCCTTTGAGACTATTGCTAGTTCCTTCAAGATGCCCTCAACCTACATGTCCTAAGTCACTTCAACCATCTCGATCTCGACATTCGCAAATAAACTGACAACCAACTCATTTTATGCAACTGGCAAATCCAGCAATTTGCTTGAAGGCAATGGAGGCCATTCTTCTTGCGAGTTAAACTTTGGGTCAACAACCCTTTCAAACTTTGCAGTTAATGAAGACACAACATTCCAACCAAAACCAATCAAATCTCCACAATTCAAAGCCAAATACTCCAGAGGAGAACATTCCCGAGAATGAGTTCTCCTTACACACAACCCTCTTCTTCAATGGCTTGAACTAGTGAGCTACCTCTAGCTGCAAGAGAAATCGATCCATCCTTCAATAAATTAGAACAGCCATGGCCAGCAGCTATGCCCACGAGTGATTGTATGGTCATATGTGTTATCACTCCAAGAAACTCCTTAGGGTTGTAGGCTAATGATGATTGGTAACTTAGAAATAATGTGTATATGTGCTTGGAACAATGGGGTCTTTAATGATCAATGCAATAGACAACTCATACATCTAAAGAAACAGTGCTTTCAGGAAACAATAATCAGATCAAGTAAATTGAAAGGAGAGGATGAA
>SNQJ01S0102056.1:41539-68266 GCA_010110895.2 Picea sitchensis
GCCATTTCCGGAAAAACACCAAAATTTTGTTGATGTTAAAATGCTCATAACTTCACTTACTGGACTCTGTTTCGGACGATTTGTTTTTTTGAAATTGGATATTTTTCCGATAGGAATTCAAATATCCAATTTGTTTCTACAAATTCTGCTCATAAAAAGTCAGAATTGATCTAATGAAGTAGATGCATCAGTGAGGAAAATAATCAGGCTCCACAACCAACAAGGTAGATGTATGTACGAATCTAATGAAATAGATGCATCAGTGAGATTTATGCATATATCCACTTTCTCTTATTGTGAAGAAGAAGATCCAAAACCCATACTATGTAAAGTTTGGATGAACCTTAGAAAATCATGCGGCCATTTCCGGAAAAACGCTAAAATTTTGTTGATGTTAAAATGCTCATAACTTCACTTCCTGGACTCTGTTTCAGACGATTATTTTTTTTGAAATTGGGTATTTTTCCAATAGAAATTCAAATATCCAATTTGTTTCTACAAATTCTGCTCATAAAAAGTCGGAATTGAATCTAATGTGCGCGGCCCCCTTTTTGGTTCCTGAGATGCATGCATGGGATTCTCTGCATGTGGCTCCTATGATGCATGAATAGCGCATGAAAAAGTGTGTGCATGCAGCTCCTGATATGCATGGATGATATCTTTCATATGTGATTCAGAAAACAAGTCTGAAATGTAGACATCATATTCAATGAATGGAACAAAAAGTTGTGCAAATACCTGTGTAGATGGCTCTTCAAGCTAAGAAGATTGATCTTCCAGTGGTTTTTCTACTGGCTCGATCTCGTCAAACTTTTGCATGCAATCTTTTTTATTCCCAAATAGAACCTCCAATTTGGTCCATAATTCATTTGGAGTTGAGTCTTGTGATTCAACATATACTTGATGGAAAAGTTCAGGAGAAACAGACATGCAGATACATTCTATGGCCATATCTTCTCTATTGAGAAAGTCATTTTTCTCATCGACGGAATCGGGCTCTACTTCTATTGCCATGGTTATTTGGTACAAACCTTTGCATCTGAGCTAAAGCAGAATTTTTGGCTTCCACTCCAAATAGTTACGAGGCGTGAGAAGTACTGTCGACGAATAATTCATCTTTTTTTATGCTTTGTCCCATCTTTGATACCTGCAAAAGAGTGTTGGTGATGATCCTTGCTACCATCCTGTGAGCTCTGATACCATGTAGAGTTTCTGAGATACTTGTACAGAAGATCTAGCTAACAATGAAACGTACACAGCTTGCAAATGGTGTGAAGAGAAGACAAAATTGGAGAAAAGAATGAAAGAATTTCTATTATCGGTATTCCACACTCAAAGAGTGAATAATTTACAATAGATATAGGCTACATGAGTAACGAATGCGCCATAGTAGTGATCTAGAGAGATCTAGAAACTCATCGATAGACACTGGAGTGAACTGCCACCTAGTCCAACTTAACTAATCCATGCAATCATTAGTTAACTGAGTCACACATGTGGAAGTGAGAGAAACACATGCAATAGCTAGTGATAAAACCGAGGTTTCCATGCATGAGTGACTTTCACTAGTCTAACTAACTGTAACTGACTCTGAACTGAAGAGGAATGTAGGAGAATATTCTCATATAAGGAAGCGTTCTGAACATTGGACTATCAAACTTAGGAAAATAATTCTAGGTGAGTGTGTAATATCTCCAACATTTTCTTCTCTATATAACACTCTCAACCCTAAATTTTGTTGTTTCTCACCTACAACATGCTAGTTTAAGTACATTAAAGAGGTTGAAGACTACGAGAAACTATCAACATCATTTATGGGAATGTGAAGGTAATTGGCCCCTAGTTCAAATCTAACGGTTGTTCTAACTTCTAACTTTTCTAGACAAAGAAATGAAAAACAATTGATGCTTCTCCAAGTTTTCAATCAAAGAATGCTTGCTAGTGGACCTGAAATGCACTTGGATGACATGATATATAATCTCTCTTGTCCATGCTTTTCTTCCTTCGAAAAATTCTTGTTCACAAATATCCAGCGTCAAATTGAATCTTGAGAGAATATATGGAAAACCATTGCATAGAGTTTGGGTTGTAACATTGCAGAAGCATGATTGCAAGATTAAATGCTAAAAAGACGCTCACATTTCATACAAGATTTCCAGAATGATGAACGTCTATGAGATATCATCCAAGCTCAAATTTCATACAACACTTCACATATCATCCAAGCTCAAATTTCATAGATGCGATTGTAATCTCAAATGATAGTAGCGTGCCTATTCCTTGAAGATGATTGTTTAGCTCAAATTTCATAGACGCAATTGTAATCTCAAATGATAGTAGCGTGCCTATTCCTTCAAGATGATTGTAATATCACTCTTAAGGCTGGCTCACTGAATCCTAGCGTGCCTATTGCATTCATAATTTCATTGAGCTAGTATATGAAATGAGTTATCCTTGAATCCTAGCAGCCGTTAGCATTCATTGAAATGAGCTATTCTTGAATCCTAAATATGCCAAGAATCAATTTGATTTCTCTCCCACATCATTCTGTCATTTTATCAATCAAATCAGCTTCTACAACCCAAAGTCAAGACAATGGTTTTCCAGATAATGTCTCAAGATGAAATTGAATTGGAATGTTTGTGAACAACAAGCTATCAAAGGAAGAAATGTGTGGACAAGAGAGATTTTATATCATATTATCCAAGTGCATTTCAGGTCCACTAGCAAGCATTCTTTCAGTGAAAACTTGGAGAAGCATCAATCATTTTTCATTTCTTTGTCTGGAAAAGTTAGAACAGTTGTTAGATTTGAACTATTTGCCTTCACATTCCCATAAATGATGTTAATAGTTTTTCCACAGCACATAGATGCAGAGGGCCAAGCAGACACTGGTTGAGCGTGACTAAGGGCTTTAGCTTTGTTCAATTTCTTTTGTTGTTATTTTTTATTATGATATTATTGCCCCTTTACTATTTAAAAGCTGGTGGATGTAATCATCTGATGTATCATTATATTGTCAATTGGGTTTAGCTCAGGTGGTTGGGAGGAATGATTTGTATCCTCCCCACCTAGGTTCAATTCCTGTAAGTGACATGTTGAGCTCTTAACAAGTATGTTGTTGTAATGGCTTCAAATCCTGTTGTTAACTGGCCTTGTGCCTTGAAGATTCTAGGGTTTACCCTAGGTACCATCCTCGAAAAGAGGGGAAGTAATCGGGGGTTTTCCCCGGACAGTGTAACCTGAAAAAAAAAATGATCTATCATTATATTTCATTTTGATTTAGACATTGAGGGATTTACAAGAAGAATGACAATGATTCTCCTATTTTGAATGCCACCAAATTGTATAATTGCTAATTGGATCATAGAAGTTGTTGCTTTAGGTATATAAATGTGTGGTTAGTTGTGCATACAATCTCTATTAGTTTTTATCTTTAGAATTGGTTCTATTTTCTATATATTTAATATTTAAGGTAGGGTCCCCTATCTCGAGGACCCTGAATTCCCTGTGACATCCCCTAAAATATTGAGGGGCACATCCACAAGACATGTCCCGACATCCCCACATCCTAGAGTCCCCGAAACTTGATGGAACATTATGTGACCTTTAAATTGACGAAAGCATCATTTTAATTTTTTAATACAAAACACACTAACAAGCCAATCATGTGGAAAATTTCAAAACTCAATGTGGAATTCAATCTTAAAAATAAGTGACACATCACATATTTATAAAATTATATCATTTTTCCCCACCAATATTAACTTTCATTTAAAATTCTTGATACGAATTAAATATGCAAAATGCAGCACGTACGCACTCCTGTATCTTTGACACGATTATAATCATGTTATGTGTTCAGCTACTACCTGTGGAGTTGGAGCTTCTTTCCTACGTCCTGTTAACCAGCTTATCCATTCAACTGAATTTTTTTTGCCAAACAAGCAAACAAAAAAAACAAAGTTAGAACTAGGACTAATCAAATCATAAACTGTAACCATCATCCAACACATTTCTGCTTTCCAGACGTCACAGAGCTGATACCATCAACTATTTTTTTTAAAAAGCCTTTTAAGTTTGTAAGAAGGGTTTACTTCAAAATACTTTATAAAACCACTTGACTATTTGAATGTAGACAGCGTAGTTTAGAGTCTAGACACTGTCAAAATAAGCTGCAATACCAAGCAGTCATTTACTCATTGAGAAAATGAATCCCATTGGTTATGGATGCAACTAGTTTACAGATCATGTCTGTTGTACCAGACAGTTAGCAGTTTCTTTCCAATGTTCTGGCAGGCATAGTGCATTGAAGTTCAATGCAGAATGAAAGATGACTAAATTTTGAGATCTGATCTACAGTAAATTACTCATGTGGATGTTAATGGATGGAACCAGTTTCCTAAAATACCACTGACTGCTTGCATACCATAAAAACTCATTTTGAATGGCAAGCCTAAGAGCAAAAGAGAACAATAAACTGAGCAGCAAGCTTAATAGTAACCCAGATTGTCTCTCAATTAAAAGCTTCCAAATGTTTCCAGCATGGGATAGTTACCTTTAGTTCAGAATCAGAAAAAAACATGTTAAGCAATTAACTTTTGTTAAATAAACTGCAAAAAGAATTTAAGCTCAGAAACAGTGAACACGTCTTGAATGAACAGCAGTTCATATACACAAAAATATCCAACATAGAAATGAAAGATAGTTGAAATCCATAAAGGATAATAACTATATAATTGATAATGAAGAAGTGAGATGATACAATGAGCCTTGTGGCAGCATACTTATATGTGCTGACTAGTCACAAAGGTGAAGGGTTGTGTCCAGTAATTAAGTTCTGTCCTTTAGATTATATGTTATTATTATTATTATTAAAATTTATTTATGTATTTTATATTCATTATATTGGTATCAGAGCCATTTATCGGGCACTTCCACTGATTCTAGCTCTTGGCAACACATTTACCAGAGTTTCTCTGATTCTGGATCTTTGACCACACCAGCATTTGGCCATTTATAGTTTATAATTTCTATTAAATAAAAATCCTTCTGTTACGAATTTGAACATATCAGATATCAGAAAGGGTTTATTCCCATTCGATTTATATTATAAGGGTTACAACTTATAAGGTGATTATAGATATATATGCGTGAGTTTAAACTTGAAAGGAAAGGGACTTATAACTCTAAGAAAAAAAACAATTTAAAATTGAAGTGGTATTTAAATCCCTATCTATCTAATTCCCTACAGAAAAAGGTACCATAGTAACAAGGAGAAGTAAAAAGTACCGCATCATTTTCATGGGTCCCTCACACTTGTGTGCCCACTAATTATCAAAGAAGTCGGGGAATAAGTAAACCTTGAACTCTGAATTCCACATATAATTCAATATTTTGGAGTAAATGTCCTTTTTGTGCAATGGTGTTTGAGTATTTGTCAACCTTTGAAAATAAAGATCTCCTTTGCCAAAATTGTTGGAGAGTATTTACTGCAAGGGAATATTGAGGTAACATGCAAATGCATAAATTTGTGTCATTGGAGAGTATTTACTGCAAGGGAATATCAAGGTAACACGCAAATGCATAAATTTGCATCACAAATTAAAAAATTAGAGGATGAACTAGCAGAACATGAACAAAATAAAAAAGTATCACAAAAAAAAATTAAAGATCTCAAGGAGAAATTTGACAATGAATTATCAGAGAAAGATTACAAAAAATCTTGTTTAAAGAACCATAATCAAAGTTTGGTTGCACAAACCAAGAAGTTGAAGAACGAGAAGAAGTCACAACAAGAAAAGTTAGAACAATTTACCAGCAAAGAATCTATGACCAATAAAGAAACAATGACTAAACCGGTTTAAATAGAGAAATCGTCGTACATAAAAATCCAAACATTGAAGAAAGGAACCAATAAAGATCCAGCCAACATCAAAAATCAAAAAGATGCTTATATTGAAATGTTATCAACCAATAAATCACAAGTATCAAAATACAAATGTTCCAAAAATAAAACACGGGATACAAGGATGCCTTATTGTCATCCTAATTATAATAGTCATTGTATTATTCAATGAACTAACCAAAGACAAAATCAATATGAAAAACTAAGAGAAGATCCCAGTATATCAAAGGGAAGCTTAGGTGTGGAATCTTATCATCCCCCAAATCACAAAAGTCGTTGCCATATAGTGCCGCAAAAATGGAATTAGGGTGGTCTGACCCTTTCACAATACAACAATTCTGCTCAGCGCATCGTAACTCACAATGTCTCATATCTTCAACCATCACATCGTCGAGAATGGAGAATCATGAGAAGGCATTGCAGGCCAAAACGATGACATAGTTTTCTCCATAAAATCCTTTGAGGGCAAAGCATCCTTGCAGGGAGAGGCAATGTAATGAATATAAAATACATAAATAAACATTAATTACAACAATATGTAATCTAAATGACACAACCTAACTAAGGGAGACAACCCTTCACCTTTGTGACTAGTCGATGCATATAAGTATACCATCACAAGGCTCATGTATCATCTCACTTATTCATTATCAATTATATAATTATTATCCTTTATGGATTTCAACTATCTTTCATTCCTATGTTGGATATTTTTGCATATATGAACTATTGTTCATTACAACATCTTAATCCAGAAACTGTTGTGAACTAAATTACAAAAATTCAATGAATCAGTCCCACATTAACTTACCTGGTAATGTAGTAGGATCTGAATCGCTTTTAAACTTAACCGACCTCCGTTCTTTTACTGCAGTTAGAATGACAAATTACAACAGAAGCAATAAAGAAAAATGAGCATTGGAAATGGTCCGAAAAAATAATGAATAACATATGTATCAATTTGCAAATGTTGCTATTAGACTATAAGAAAAACACTGAAAACATTCTCCTAGAAGCTTGTTTTTAAAACAAGCCACAAGCTCTTGACATTGTTGTTTAAAAGTTAGGAGAGATCCCAAAGCCGAGAGGCACCATTATAAGATGCAGCTGATTTCACATATGCTTGACCTGGCCATATTTGTTTAGTAGCTTTTATATTTCTACCTCATTGGCCAGAGATGACCATAAAGTAGAAAGTATTTCACAACTCTTTTCAATTTTGATTTCATTTTTACCCATAGTTTTAACTTTTGATCAAGTAAAGACTTGAATAGTCCTAAGACCACCCTTAGACATTGCAAAAAAGAATTGGTCAACATTGCCCCAGTACAGACGCACATGAGAGAAGCTGCGCACTGCTTCAAAGGATGCAGGCCTGCATGACAAAGTTTCTTGCACAGAACAGCAATGCAGTCACCAGTGGGTATGTGGCAAGTGGCAGTGTTATGGCACAGTTCCGCTAGCAATATCGAGTTGCACAACTTTGCATTACAACACAGTCGCACAACAACTTGGTTGCACTAACACTTCAGCCATTCAACCTTGCTGCGTTGTGCAATTACAAATTTTCAACAGTAGCACACCTCAGCTTGATACTGCAGCTGGAGCACTTTGGATCAACAGCACAGTAACAAAGTTGGCACGGTGACATGGCAACAGATACCTTTGTCTCTTCCTCTCTCTCCCTCATTGTAAACCATTGTAATAGTAGAGAAAAAATGAATAGACAGGAATCTGAAGTGATTTATTTCCCTTAGTGTTAGTAATCATGTTGTCCATCTCATTGTACGATGGTTTCAACTTCTTGTTCTGAACTCCATGCATACTGTTCCGAACTCCATGTATACTGTACTATTCGATTGGATAACAGAAGTTATTATTGTTTGCTACCCAACACATTACACCAATGTGTATGTTATTATAAACACGTTTGCTGTTAATTTGAATGCACGTATCTGATTTTGAGGTTCTGCCATCTAGAGTGCTGGTGGGTGTTTTCCATTCATACTCTTGACAATCCCTCTCATGGATCAATTTTTTTTCATTAATTTTATTTATATTGCACAGATTTCTTTTTTCTTGATGATTTGGGTTGTCCGATCTACCAACAAGGGCCCTTAATTATAACTATATGCCAATAAGTGACAAGAATTTGGAAACTTGACAAATGTAGCAACTTAAGCAAATGATCACATGAAACCATTAGGATTTGCATATAAATGCTATTTATTTTAAAAGCGATAAATAGTGACCTAAAAAGAGCTAATAGGAAGGGAACATATACAAGCTAAGGAAAATGAAACTTGATATACGTAGAAAATAATTGTAGTATGTATTTAACTCATAATGCACCTTATACTTGATTGACATGTATGGTAATACACAAAACTCAATGGGGTTAGTAAATAGATTGAATACATGTCTGATGTAATGCCCCAATTCTGATATTTTAGGAATCACGATATGTCCAAAGCCCCAATGCCCCAATTCCCCAATGCCAACGAAGTTAATGAGGGCTCAAGGCCAATGCCCCATTAGAAGATGCGTGACTTACCTTCTATTGTTATAAGTATCTGCTTTGGGAAGTGCCTTAGTTTGTGTTTCTGGAAAAGTGAGGCCATTTTGATTGCCTTTAAACATTGAATGCCTTAAGGCAGTTCATGGATTTTGACTAGGAAAACAAGTACATCTATCCTTGTCCATGTTGTACCTAAAATGCCAAACAAGGAAAGGAAAGTATACAATAATTTGGCTCAAGCTCTGAGCATCAATATCACCATTATTTGCCTAACCACTTTTGAAAATAGATGGCCCACCTTAATGATTGATTAACTTCTATAAATAACCTACTTCAAGCAACAAATCAACAGAAGTTAAAAATAAATTTCAGCCATGCTTCCTTACAACCTGATTTTCTACTCACTCACTCATGTATCCATCCACTTAGTTTCTCGTGGCATTTGTAATGCTTCTATTGTGATCTCAATTCTGTATTCTCAAGCAGCACAGCAGACTATAAAACCTAAATCAAGAAGAACTAAGACCCAAGGCATCAATTAGGGGCCAAGATGTGTCAAGTGTGTTTAGTGGCTTACACTCTACTAGAATGCCTATTGAGAGTGACAGGCTAGCTAGTGTTTCTTGCTGACAAGGGAGATATGGTATGACAGACCAACGAAACTTGTTTCCCGATGGTCAACTAGTTTGTAACCCAACATTGTGTGAGGAGGCGAAATGAATAAGCCTGGAATTATATGTGAGGACAAAATGCACAAGCCTGGAACTATATGAAGGTCGCTGTGCTTGGAATCAAACCACTGGGGCTAGGTGGAAGTGTCCTTTGCATTATCCATTATACCTACTCTCTAGAGTCTATTGCATTGTCCCAAAGGAAGCCCAATGAGAACTTGTGACTTGCCACTACCACCATCTAGTTGCCCACATTGCTTGTGTCTATTATTTAAGTCTCGTAATCAGAAAATGCGAACCCAACTCGAGGGTGGTACTCTCAAAGTGCCTATGGTTGGGTGGCAACATGTCTAAATATAATCTAATTTGTCTTTAATAAAAGGTGAGTGTTCCTAAGTCCATATCTTTGAAGTTTGTTGTATTGCCTTATTGATTTTTCATATAATTTTGTTTCAGTTGTCATTGTGCTCAAGTAAATAAACATAAGCTTTAAGCATTGATTCAGTAAAGTAAGCAACCTTGTTCAGTAGGGTAAACAACCTTGTTCTAACAAGTAGATGAAGAGAGTCTCAGATAAGACTTTCAGGGTAATGAGTTTGGAAGTTCTAGCCTCGACACTTAATTATTTGTCATTCAATAGTGGGCACTCGTTAAGAAAGTGCCAACAAAGGACTTCCAACTGCTAGACATTAAGTACTAGATGAAGTGACCTTCTATTGATGGCCACTAGAAGGGTCTCAGATATACCAATGTCACGGAGCCTCTGAAATAATGCATCCCTCGAGACTGTGTCGAACGCTTTTCCAAAAGTCTACAAAGCAAATGTAAACCTTCAAAGAACTATGACGGGCATCCTCAATAATGGCTCGAAGTGTGAAGATGTAATCAATCGTCTGGTAGTCTAGGCGGAAACCAGCTTTCCCTCTAGCCCTAAGATAATGTCTCTCCAGCTCCTCAGAGAGCCACTGGTGTAAGACTGTGGCGTAAATCTTGGAGAATGTATGACCCACCATGGTAGTCCGATAATTATTTGGATCGAAACTACTCTCTGATTTGTGGATTGGAAGTATAATGTGTTGTGTCCAGTAGGGGGGGAAGCCTGAACATACCACCTGGTTAAATAAATCAGCAATATAAGGCTCAAGAGACCAAACACCCTACTTAATGAACTCGGCTTGAAGCCCTTCCTCATCTTTTGCTCTGTCGGTACTCACAGCTCTGGCTGCTCTCCTAATTTCTCGCTCAGAAAAAAGGTGGCATGAGGAGGGGGAGGAGGAGATGCAAGTTGGAGGTTGTCCGAGAATGTCATAAAAGGAGGTGGTATGGGAGAACATGGCTTGGGGGTCAAGGTCATGCGGGGCAGCTTGGTCTCTAGGGAAAAGGGCACGCCAGAAGGCTTTCAGGGAGTGGTGGAGGGCCTCACAAAGTTCACGTCTCGTCCAGGAGAGAAACGGTCACTTTTAACGGGAAGGAACAGAAATGATCTAAAACCTGGTTCCACAATCACAAAACAACAGTGATGCCACTGGTGAAAAGTCTCAGGTTTGCTGCTGGAAAAATTCTTGAAATAAAACAACAGGAAACCCTAATGCAGGGCACACCAATCTCGTGCAAGTAGATGCATAAAATAGGCTTAAATAGCCTGAAATAAGGCGTTGTATTCCAGCCAATAAAATCACCATGAAAAACCAGCCTTTTTTGGAAAAATCACCATAAAACAGCCTCTTCCAGAAAAATCTATAAATAGAATAAAATCAGCCCTAATTCAGAGTCTGTAACTGTCAAAAATAGTGCCACACAGCCAGTAGATAAAGCTCTTAACATCAATGCCTTATTTGGCTAAGAATAGCACAAAAAGCAGGGGTGGCAGGTGTGGGGGTGATCAGCTTCAATCCCAAAGGAAATCATGAAACTAACCTTGAGTGGGGACTAGGGGAAGCTACTAATAATCAAGCTGAGGCATTGGCTCTTTATCAAGGCCTTCAGACTTGAGACTCAAGGAGGATCAGAAACCTTTTGGTTATAAGAGACTCAGCAATCATTATCAGGGATATGCGATACTTTACAACCCCCAAGGACTTTACAACCCCCAAGGACTACACCTTAGCAAGGCTCATCCTCAGAAATCAAAAGTAAGCAAGGAGGTTAGAGTCAATAGAATTTTTTCATGTGCTAAAGGCACAAAATAGCCAAGCAGACCAATTGGCTAATGAAGCAGCTCGTCTAGGTGAGGAAAAATTAAGCACAAAAAAGGGGATAATATCTTCATCCCATATCCCACAGAGCAATTCATATTAGCTATAGTTCAAGAGCAAATTTCAAATTCGAATGAAGGACACAAGTAGAGACAGGTGGTGGAGGGCATTCAATCTGAAGGGATGGATATTAACAACCCACAGTCCCCCAGTACTCTCTCACAGATTTTGGGATTTGGGTACCTTGGAAAGTGGTCCCCATGTGCTTATGAGTCTCTAAGCACAAAGGGGGAAGACTATTACCCTTGTACTTTACTTTATGATTCTAACTTCACTTTGACTTAGGAGATTTAAGTCAAAAGTGAAATATGTCACTTAAGTCATAAAGTGACAATTAATTCACAATGTGGGTGAATTAATAAATATAAAGCAACTAAGGAAAGTGGGTTTCCTTAGTGAGATTTTTGGATGAGATCTCACCCATTGATTAGACTTGGCTAGATTGGATCTAAGTCATTGATCTATTAGGGCTTGGCCAAAGGAGGCTAAAGTGAGGGTTTAGTGAATTTTGAGATTCATTCTTCACTTGTGAGTTTTGGAGAAGAGGAGGGGTCCATTTCTCAAGGAGAGGAGGGTGCACTTGTTTGAGAGCTTGAAGAGGAAGCTCTTGTTGGCTTGAGCTTGCATGGAGAGGTTATCCATGGAGGTTTAGCTTCCATCCTTGTGAGGGCGCATGCTACATGGAGGAGGGGCGCATTTACTAGAGGAGGCGCGCATATTCCTTGTTATGCTCACTTAGAGAGGAAGAGAGGGAGCCTTGAGATGAGGTTTGTTGCATGAGGAGGCTAGAGCTTGGGCGCTTGCTTTCATGGAGGGAGGCATTCAGCTATTGGCCTTATTTATTTAGTGGGGAGCTTTCAGATCTGAGGAGGGCGCACTTGAGAAGGAGGGCGCATCATCAGTGGGGAGCACTTTCACCTGTCAAATTGCAGTGAGGTCTGTTTCAGAGGGAGGCTACTCATCAGTGCTTGATTACTGTGGAGGGGTTTCCAGATCAGAGCTTCCAGTTGGCATCTGCAGCGATTTTGGTGGAATTGGCAGCATTTATGAGGGGCACTCTTTGCTTGGTTTGGACTTGTACTTCAGCTTGAGACAAGCTACTATTGTAACAGGTTCATCTATATTTTTGTACTTGTTGTATTCCACCATCTATTTCCCCATTATATAGACATATATCCCAAACTGGTTTTCCCCGGGGGGGTTTTATCCAGGGTCATGTTGACCAAAAATACCTGTGTCAAATTTATGCATGCTTAGAAGTGTAGATCAGCATTTTAAAGTTAAAAGATCTAGAGGTAGTGTTATGTGTTTTAAGTGTGATCGTGAGTTTCCACTATAATCCGCAGCTAATTTTGGTGGAATTACAAAGCATTTATGAGGGGCACTCTTTGCTTGGTTTGGACTTGTACTTCAGCTTGAGACAAGCTACCATTGTATCAAGTTCATCTATACTTTGTACTTGTTGTATTTCACCATCTATTTCCCCATTATATAGACATATATCCCAAACTGGTTTTCCCCTAAGTGTATCCGTGGTCATCATGTTGGACCAAAAACACCAGGTCAAATTTGTACGCGAAGTGTAGATCACATTTTAAAGTTAAAAGATTCAGAGGTAGTGTTATGTGTTTTAAGTGATATTGCATGTGCTAACATTGAGTAAAGAAAAACACTTGTAAGCAAAAACCTTAAAAGAGCACTTAACCATCAAAATATTGAGCAGAAAGTTAAGGACTGTTTGCTGTCCTAAAACAGCAAGAGAAGACAGCCACACGCTTGAAACTTAGAGCCATACTCAAGGTCAAAGACAAACCTTAGGGTGGCAATGCCCCATAGGACCTCAGAAAATTCTACATGGTATTAGAGCCAAAGTTGGCTTAGACTTGTTGATTTTTTAGCACTTTTGTGGGCAGTTTTGTTAGGTTTTATATCAGATTTGTTGATTGTCTTGACATAAAAGTTTTCAGTCCAAAACAAGGTAAACTTTAGATCTAAAGGTACCTCACATTCAATGCCAATTGGACAGCTCAGGAAATTTTGGACACTAGTTGACAAAGGTTTGTGGACGCTATAAGTACATTTGTTGGACTGATTTTTTGATTGATCTCTGTGATGCCTCTTCACACCGCTGCGGGGATGGGAGTGAGGTCAGAGGCATGACCTCTTTCGCACCTCCCGATTAGGGAGGAGGTCGGGTTTCGGGCTGCCTCTTTTCACACCTCGGTGGTTGAAAGGGAGGAGGCAACGCTCCTTTCGTATCTGCCATCGTGAGTGAGTGCAACAGCATGTCAAGATTCCGGGATGCATGTGGAGGATAGGCTAACCGAGGCTAGCAATTGGTCGCCTTCGAAAGCAAGGATGGTCTTTGTCTTAGAGGACCTCGAGCTATGGACATAGTCGAGGCGCTTGTTCTCCCATTCCCACACCGCTCCAGCCTTTGGTGGCAGTTCGCCAGAGGAGGAACAACAAGGCAAGAGGATCATTTGTGATAATCGTGAGAGATCACATTATTCCCCACTTGACTGGGAAGACTTGTGTATACGAGATGTGGGCATCTCTAAGCAAGTTGTATGAGATTCTCCACGAGAACCGGAAGTTGGTTCTTCATGATCAACTGAGGAGCATTCGTGATGCTCGAGGTGATGAGTTGGTTACTCTATCCTTGGTAGATACAACGTGATCGAGATGCTTGGAGCCAATGGAGAGGTGGTGAACCCTAACTCTTGGTGAGGACAACTATGAATAACTTCACCAAACCATGTGGTCCATTCATTCATGGCATTGTTGCTAGGGAGGTTATGCTTACATGGGAGAGGATGTGGGTTGACTTCGCTCAGGAGGAGATCATGTTAGCATCAGAGTCTTCTGGAGAGAGGCAGCAGCAGCAGACAGTTTTTTGGTGATGAGGACCTTGCTCTTTTGGACAAAGGGCAAGAAGAAGACCGTCCATGGAGGGCTCCATGGTCCCAAGTTTGGGGCCCCACCACGTGGAGGAGAGAGCAACAGACAGCTAGTGGGGCAAAGAGAGACATGAGCACACAGATGCTTTGAGCTTTCAGGGAGGATGGTCACTTATGATGCTGTCCCAAGAAGAAGAAGAAGAAGCAGATGTCACAATCGACAACAAAGGAGATAGAGTTCAATTAGAAGTTTGCGAGAGATTGTGCATTCACGACTACTTTGTATGTTGTTACACCATACAACATTATATGGGGAGACAAAATTGAGTACGACCTACTGACTCACAAAGAAGGATTTAGAGGTAGATGAGACCCAAAGGTCCCGACCTCTAGAGTGGGTGACCCACCCAAAGATAGCTACGGGGCTTCGTATGCCCCAGACAGAGAGATGTTGCTACATCTTCAGTGCATCAGAGGTTGATTAGGAGGAGCAGCAGGGCACCACTGAGGCTTGAGCCTCACTCTGGCTTCAGACTCAAAGATCAGGTTCGGATCCACTTCAGGTGGAAGTGACCTGGTGAGAGGCCACTGATGGCTCCCAGTGAGATGCCGAGAGAGACTCCTTTACAGACGCCAAGAGTAGGTGGAAACCTTGGTATAATCCGTGGAGATCTTCGGTTTGATGCTGAGATCTAGGTGATCTGGATAGATGGAGAGTCACTCCATTTCCTAGATGCCGCATTGAGCAACTCGCGACGAGTCCACCTCAGCGATCGTGGCACCATACTCAATTTGCCAAGAGGCAACCATGTCCACTCAAGGGATGATATTGGTGGTGACAAGCACTTTCCCCAGAAGAGGGAGTGTTGGGATTGGGTACCTTGGAAAGTGCTCCCCATGTGCTTTCATGTGAGTCTCAACCACAACCAGGAAGAATATTACCCTTGTACTTACTTTATGATTCTAATTTCACTTTGACTTAGGGAGATTTAAGTCAAAAAGTGAAATATGCCACTTAAATCATAAAGTGACAATTAATTAATTCACAATGTGGGTGAATTAATAGACATAAAAGAAACTACAAAGTGGGTTTCTTAGTGAGATTTTGGATGAGATCTCACCCAATGACAGACCAGCTTGTAATGGGATCTAGGCCATTGATCTATTAGGGCTTGGCCAAAGGAGGCTAAAGGAGGGTTTAGTGCATTCTGAGATTCATTCTTCACTCAGAGTTTTGGAGAAGAGGAGGGGCACATTTCACAAGGAGAGGAGGGAGACTGTTTTGAGAGCTTGAGGAGGGAAGCTCTTGTTAGCTTGGGGGTTGCATGGAGAGGTTATCCAGGGAGTCTTAGCTTTATCCTGTGAAGATGCCACATGGAGGAGGGGCACATTTATTAGAGGAGGCGCTCATATTCCTTGTTATGCCCACTTGGAGAGGAAGAGAGGGTGCCTTGAGATGAGGTTTGTTGCAATGAGGAGGCTAGAGTTTGGGCTTTCATGGAGGGAGGCATTCACCATTGGCCTTGCTTCTATTTAGTGGGGAGCCGACTGGGAGGAGGGCGCATCATCGGGGAGCACTTTCACCCGCCGATTGTAGGAGGTCTGTTTCACAGAGGGGAGGCTACTCATTAGTGCTTGATTACCGTGGAGGGGGTTTCAACCGAGCTTCCAAATTGGCATCCGCAATAGTTTTGGTGGATTTTACAAAGATTTATGAGGGGCAATAATCTACGTTGTAGCCTTGTTTGGTTTGGACTTGTAATCGTTGCCATTGTACCGTGTCCATCTATATTTTGTAATTTGGTCAGATCTTAACCATCTATTTCCCATTATATAGACATATATCCCAAACCGGTTTTCCCCCGGGGGGTTTTACCTGTATCATGTTGACCAAAAATAATTGTGTCAAATTTATGCATGCTTAGAAGTGCGTGATCAGCATTTTAAAGTTAAAAGATCTAGAGGTAGTATTATTTGTTTGCTATATTTCATGTGCTAACATTGAATAAAGAAAACACTTGCAAGGGCACCTTTAAAAGAGCATAATTCTTAACCATCAAAATATTGAGCAGAAAGTTGGTGACTGTTTGCTGTCCCAAAACAGCAAGAGAAGACAGCCACACGGTTGAAACTTAGATCCATACTAAAGTCAAGGACGTAATCTAGGGTGGTAGTCCTCATAGTTCCTCAAAAATTTACATGGTATAAGAGCCAAAGGTGGCTTAGACTTGCCGATTTTGGAGCACTTTGTAAGGCCATTTAGGTTTTATATCAGATTTGTTGGGTTGATTTTGGACAAAGAAGTTTTCAGCCCAAACAAGCAGTAAACTTCGTGATCCGGAAGGTACCTCTCATTCGTTGCCAGTTGGACAGCTCAGGGCACATTTTGGACATCTAGTTGACAGTGTTTGTGGACAATTGTGGGCACATTTGTTGGCTGATTTTTTACACTTGTGGACAGCCTACGCATTTGTGGACAGTTGTGGGCACATTTGTTGGGTCATGATTAATTTGTGGACAGCCTCTTTTCACACTTGTATTGACAAGAATGAGGTCGAAATGCACTCCTTTCACACCTCCACCGATTGGGAGGAGGTCGGGTTTTGTTTGCCTTTCACACTGCGGTTATCAGGAGGAGGCACTGCCTTCTTTGCATTTTGGAGCATCGAGTGGAGCTAGCCAGGACATGTCAACATCTCAGATGCGCAGGGAGGACAAAGCCATAATCCGTGATGCCCGAGGATAAGTCGGCTACTTCCATTCCTTGGTAGATACACCTGCATCGTGCGAGACGAGCTTGGAGCCGCTCTGAAAGGTAGAACCCAGGACCTTTCGTGAGGACAAATAAGTGAATAGCTTCACCAAACTCCCAAAATTCCATCTACGTGAATTCGCCAAGCGGGAGGTTGGCGCCTATGATTAGCTTGGTAAATGAGGGCTTCGGACAAAGAAGCAAAGGAAGCACGGTATGGAGGACCTAATGCAGAAGAAGATCCAAATGGAGGGTTCGCGAGGTCCAAGTTTAGCCCCACCATAGGGGAGGAGAGAGCAATGCCAGTGAATTTGGTAGAAGAGACAGACACAAAGAGATGCTTTGTTTGTGGAGAGATGGGTCACTATGCGTGACAAGAACCCAAGAAGAAGAAGAAGCAAGCAGGATGTGTCACAAATGGACAAAGAAAGGAGACAGAGTTCAGCTGGGATCGGGCCATAGAGAGTGTGCATCTGCGGACTACCTTGTCTCTATTACACCATCCAAGACTTATTGGGAGACAGAGTTAGGAGGACCGACCGACTCACAAGAGGATTCAAAGGGAAGATGAGACTCTGATCCCCCCGATATTCCCGAGGGTGACTAGTCCACCCAAAGATAGCTACTTAAGATGTTCTCGAGACAGAGAGTTGGTGCTACAGCCTGGCATCGAGGTTGATGAGGAGAGAGCAGACCATCAGGCTCATACCACTTTAGCCATGAGACTAGCATCAGACTGATCCACTTCAAGTGGGAAGTGACTCCACAGAGGCCATTGGGATGACTCTTGGTGAGATGCCAAGAGTAGGTGGGAACCTTGGTGGGAGACCAAGGTGGAGATTCAGGTGATGCCAAGATCTAGGTGATCTTGGATAGATGGAGAGTCAACTCCATTTATAGATCATACAAATTGAGCAAATCTGTGACATAGTCCACTCTCTAATCGTGGCACAGCCCATACCAAACGAAAGCATATGCCAGTAGCAAACCATGTCCACTATAGGGATGATATTGGTGGTAACAAGCACTTTCCCAGAAAGATGGAGTTGAGATTCTAAAATCTTGGAAAGTGGTCCCTTTGTGTTTATGAGTCTCTAAGCATAAAGGAGGAATACTATTAAATTCCTTGTATTCTTTACTCTTTATGATTCTAATTTCACTTTGACGGAGACTTGTCGTAAGTGAAATATGTCACTTAAGTCATAAAGGACAATTAATTCACAATGTGGGTGAATTAATAGACATAAAGAAACTAAGGAAAGTGGGCTCTTTAGTGAGATTTTGGATGAGATCTCACCCATTGATTAGGACTTGGCTAGATTGGATCCAGACATTGATTTATTAGGGCTTGGCCAAAGGAGTCTAAAGTGAGGGTTTAGGGGTGCATTTGAGATTCATTCTTCACTTGTGAGTTTTGGAGGAGGGGCCATTTCTCAAGGAGAGGAGGGCTTAATTTGTTTGAGAGCTTGAGGAGGGCTTGCATGGAGAAGTTATCCATGGATGTTTAGCCATCATTCCTTGGAGGACGCATGCTACATGGAGGAGGGGCTCATTTACTAGAGGAGGCGCGATATTCCCTGGCATGCCCACTCTGTAGAGGAAGAGAGGGAGCCTTGAGATGAGGTTTGTTGCATGAGGAGGCTAGAGCTTGGGCACTTGCTTTCATGGAGGGAAGCATCTGGCCATTGGCCTTGTTTATTTAGTGTATTTCTATCCCAGGAGGGACATCAACGCTACTTCACCGGCCGCATTGCAGTGTGAGGTTTGTTCTCGTAGAGAGGCTACTCATCAATGCTTGATTACTATGGAGGGGTTTCAGATCGAGCTTCCAATTGGCATCCCAGCAGTTTTGGTGGATTTTGGCAAATGCTATGAGGGGCTGACCATGCTAGGGCACCTACTTGGTTTGGACTTGTACTCAGCTTGAGACAAGTCGCTATTGTATCAAGTTCATCTATATTTTTGTACTTGTTGTGCCCCAATCTTCATCTATTTTTCCATTATATAGACATATATCCCAAATTAGTTTTCCCTGGGGGGTTTTATCAAGGGTCATATTGACCAAAAATAACTATGTTCAATTTCATGCACGCTTAGAAGTGTAGGATCAGCGCTTTAAAGCAAAGATCTAGAGGTAGTTATAAGCCTGGTTATATTGCATGTGCTAACACGAGTAAAGAAACACTTGCAAGGGCACCTTAAAAGAGCACTTAACCATCAAAAAATATTGGAGCAGAAAGATGGGTGACTGTTTGTTGTCCTAAAATGCAAGAGAAGACAGCCACACAGTTGAAACTTAGAGCCATACCTGTTATCAAAAGAGACCTTAGGTGGCAGCCCATAGGACCCTCAGAAAATTCTACACAGATCACTTGCAATGGCGTTGTCGGACCTTAAATGGCATAAAATGTTTCTGGATATTGCAAGTGGGATTATTCTGGTCTGTTTCATTCTGGAATGTGCTGGGTTCAAGGGTGATTGTGGATTCCAGGGACTAGACCCCTCCCTCCCTTTGGTCTCTCTTTTGTTGGGTCACTAAGATTTTTTCTGTGCCAGTGTTTTGGGAGACTTGCTGCCAAATCTGGGACCCGCCATTCTGGGATAGAGGCTCATTTCAGCTCTGGAACTGTGTATTTTCAAGCTCATTTTCAAGCAATCCTGGAGGGTTTGGAGTATGGTTGGGCACAGTCACTCAAGTCAGTGCTTTTCATGTGAGACATCAGATCCGTGTCATGCTTTGACGTAGAATGAAGTTTGAACATCTCCTCTCTGACAATCAGGTACCTATCTCATGTGAATAATAGAATTTCTAGTCAAGATGAAGCTCAGAATTCCAAACGTGCAGAATTACAAGAGATTGTGACCAATTGGAAAAGGCAAATTGAGAAGCTTGAAGCTCAGTATGGTATGCTTTACCAATTGGTCCTAGGCCTCACTAGGCATTCTCAGTCTTTGGCTTCCCACCCGAAGATATCAATTGGGTCTACTCCAGTTATTTCATAAGATGAAGAAATTGTTCAGCAAGCTCTAGGAGATTTGGAAATAGAACATGTGGACCAGGAGCTTCAGTTATTGACAAATATCAAGCAAGAAGACAATAGCAGGCATTTCTTTTTCCGATTCCAGGTTTATCTATGTTTTGTAAGGTAGTTATGATACCAGGCCAGTTTCTTAGGATCTATACTAGCAGAACTCTATGCTAGATCTATAAGGGAGTTAGAACAGCCGAATCTATAGGAAGCAATTTTAAATTTTGGAAAATTTTTGAAAGACTGGCTTATGGAAAGCCCCTTTTTGTTTGTATTATTATGATGTTCAGTGCGACCGCAGCAACTTTTAATACAAATTATAACCGTTCCCAGTTTAAGAAAAAAAAAACACAAAAAGCAGCTCCAAAGGAAGCACTGATATACAGTGAAGATGGGCTGATATTAGTGCCCTCTAGCTACTGATTTAACTCCACAAAATTACCCAGAATAAAACAGCGCTAGAGCAAACCTTGAAATGAGGGATGATCCAGAAAGACAAGGTTTGGCAGCCCATAGGTGATTGACACTAGTCAACAAAAATCTAGATCAACTATTGAAGTGAACCCTTGGCGAAGGGTTTAAACCATAGGAAACCCTAAACAAAGAAACAAATCTGAAAACCTTAAATCCGTAACCCTTAGGGCAATGGCTCTAGCCAAAAAACTTCGGATCAGGTGCACCAAATAAAGTGAGAGAGGTTCACACCAGCTCTATTACCATGTTGGAGATCCACAAAAAAGAGAGAGGATCAAAGGGCGCCCACCAGAAAAACCCCGATCCAACAAACCCTAAATCTGTACAAATAGAAAATGAACCGGGACTAGTGTGCAAGCTAAAAGAGAACGAGAGAGAGAGAGAGAGAGCCATAGCCACACCCATAACAGCGCTTGAAAGACAGATTCACAATATTAACCATCAAAAGAGATCCCAACACATGACATAAGTGACCATAGCCTAAGGAATAAGGCACTTGTATAAGTGATCAAAATGATGTTACAAATGACAGCTGAGTTGTGTATCTATACACAACTCAAGGAATAGAGCACTTTCCCCAAGAAGGATTATGGGCCCACTATGATGAGTAGGTCGGCCTTAACTGTCTGGGAATAAAATAAATGAGTGTTGAATAGGTTGGCTGTAAGCTAAACCTAGTAACACAATACTAATGACCACAGAGTGAGGTTGGCCTTGGCCTCAAGTAAAGCTTACAACATCATCTCAACAGTTTTACTGTTAATAAAATTTTACCTTCGCAGGGGGTATCTTATGGGTAGAAGGATAATGATATGATCCAATGTCCATTTATCTTCTGAGATTATTATACATATGGTAGAGTAACTCGAATTCTAGGGGCAGAAATATGTCAAAGTCCAATTAAGCCAGAGTCTGAATATCCCTGGATAGCTGGCCTTCCAGCCTCAGATATTATAAATTTTCATAACCTGTCATTCTCAAAAGTCCAGGATCCTTTCAGGGAGGGTGAAGTGGAGAGTGCCCCAGGTCACCGTGAGGACCACTATGAGTGAAACTGTACGTGACTAGCCCATCATGATCAAAAGTTCATACAGAGATGGTGCAGACATCCCAAGCCAAGGTGAGCACGTTAGTGCATAGTAAGCATGGAGTTAACTTTAAGCCCTGAGCTTTGCTGGCATGTATAGGCAGATATCGGGGTACCATTTTGGGGGGCTAAGTTGATCCCAAGGAATAATACCGAAACCCTGTTTTAAGTCCCTGGCCAATGTACATCAATAAAATCCCTTTTCTAGTCCAAGAACCAGGGCCAAACAATGACAGTTCAAATTCAAGAATGATATTCACTTTGTGGCAGTTGTTTTCCTAATCATAAATCCCCCACAAGTACTGTTTTGTTTCCGAACCCCAAACATGAATTTCGTACTAATAAGATGCTTACACCTAAGAATTTAATACAAAGAGAATAAATAGGACTTACAAAATCCATCCAAATCCTCTGTTCTGGTGAAGTAGCGGTTTCCTGACTTGTCAATCCCAACCATGGTATTGGGACGGAACCAGCCCACGATCCTTGATACTAGCTTCGCCATTGCTTCTTTCAACTCTCTACATCATGGCTTACTGTTTGTCAGGGGTGCATTAAAAAATTGGCGATAATCGAATATTTTGCAGTATAAAAGGTCACAAGGGTGTTTAACGACAGAGTCTGAGGATGTTGAACTTGACAGGTGCTCCCTCGTATGATTTGGAAAAATCCCAGGTTTCTGTGGTTTCATGGATCATACTTTAAGGACATGGCGGCTTCGTCAAAGACGGTTGTCTTCCCGTTCTCGAGCAATGAGAGCATGCCTACAATTATCATTATGCTCGTAGCATATATTTGGGTAATGAACGATAAATATAATATGGAGTTTTGAAAAATAAATCACCCCATCAGATCAAGTATAAGCGCCCGATGTTTTAGTTGTTCGGATTTTATAGTTTCGTCTCTTGTAATGATTAATAACTTATAGGTGTACAAGATATCAAAATATTATTTAAATGCATGGATAAATTAGGATGGAATTTATTATCGTGTTGAAAGTAACAAGACGTATATATAGCTCGGTAGATGTGTTCTGTTGTGTATATAACGCTAACACATTAAATTAAAAATAAAAATAAAAAATTTGAAATCCTTAAAAATCAAAAATAGTTAATTATAATAATTATTATAAATGTTTATAAATTCTTAAATGGAGTGTTAAACAAGTAAGAGGAAGAATAAGCAATGAGTCAATTGAAAGGACATATGGATAGTATCTTTGGTTTGGTCATGCATGGGAGGAGATAGGCAAAGGGCATGAAGAGGCTTTGAGTTATCATGGCTTGGCGTCCATGCTCAAATCTTGATGCCATTTACCCAAGCCAAGGACGAGCCTTAACCAAGTGCATTATGGGAAGAGATGGACCTAATATGACCGCATTGATGAAGGTTTATGACAGAGGAATGGGCACTCAAGAGTGTAAGTAGAATTTGTCAACTCTACAAAGATATGGTTATATGAAACAATGGTTGCTCATTTGTTTGTTGGTTAAACTGCTAGGAAGGTCAATTGTTAGCCTTGGTCTCCTTCCATGGAAATTCAATATAATCTGCTAGTCTTTAATTGTCAGTCTCGACTCACCAAGCTTGGTCTTCCTCCTCAGAATTCTCTTTGGATCATTGGTTTATGGATTTTTTACTTGGAAATGAAGGGATCCAAGATGGAGAACAAAAGGGAGTATGGGCAAGGGGAAACCAATGGGGTTGCATAGGGGGAGGCCGAAAAAATGAAAGGAAACATCAAACCTTGGTTTTGAGACACTTAAAGAATAGGACAATGTCATCAACATTGGCAACAATAGTAGCCTGTAATAGTTGATTTTAAATAGCAATTAAGCAAGAGATAGAGGAAAGTAAAAATGGGGTTAGGGAGAAAAAAGGTGTGACATATGTTGACAAAGTTGATGAGGAGATAATTTCACGGGTTCCAAATACTAGTTTTTCAAGAAGTAGAGACACTAAATATATGAAGCTAGTGGATATGCACTGGCACATAAAGACATTCATTACTATGACTACTGAAGTAAGGGGCACCCAACACACTAAAATCCTTACCAAACTGGAACAACCAGATGATAAATATGATATAATTTAATCAATTGCATATGGGGGTCGAAGGCAAGAAGTGAGGAACCAGAAGAGGATGGAAGGACTACAATGGCAAAGGAAGAGGAGCAAGGAAAGACAAATGTAGAAGCAGCAAAAGCTAAGGGAGCTACTAAGGTCATTTCTAGGGAGCAAACTCCTCCCACCTACATGAATGTTGACTCGAGCTCTAACTCTGAGGATTAACCTATGGCATTCCAAGTTATACTACTAGATTGTGTTTATATTTTGATGTGTTAGTGATGTTGTTAAATCCTCTTAAGTATTCTTAGTCTTAAACTTGTTAGATATGATCATTTTTGTTGGAATTTATACTAGTATTTTGCTAAATCCCTATATGAGAGATGACATAACACAAAACAGCTCCAATGTTTTTTTAGTCAATGTAGCTCTTTTTTCTTTGGAAACAAGATACAATATGGATTGAATGTAATATCTTTGTATTATTAATCGAAATTAGTTAACTTACCAAAAAAATTATAAAAGTATATAATATAGTAAACTAGCATAAATCCATTTTAACCTAAGATCTTTTAAGCACCAAAATAATTACAACTTTATTTCTTTTGATTCCTTTTAGTGTTTATTAGATTTAGGCTTAAGATGGATTTATGTTGATTATTTTTAAGTACAAGATTTAAAAGATGAGCATTTTAATCACTTAGTTATTGTTAGAAAAGTTGATAAGGATGGATTTCATTAGTAATTTGATCACTTTCTAATTAAACCATAAACTTGTGTACTGTAATATTACACCTTGTATGTCAGTGTAGTGTTAAAAAGAGAGCTAATTAATGAGAAAAAAAAAACAAAATAACAAAGTGATGTTATTTCCACCTTTTCTATAAAGTATGTTGCTTATTAATACAACTTTTTAGCAATGCTTTTCATTAACTTGGTGACAAGTGTGCTCTTGCCTTTTATAGGAATATTATTATGAAATAAGCCAACCCTTAAAAGCACCCAACTATTGGAAGGATCTATTTCACCAAATTCACTTAAGAATTTCTCTTGTCCCTATTTGTGTGAATGTTTCAATGTGGAGTAAGATGGCCTATGAGAGGCAAAAACATGTTTTTGGGAAATTTGAAAACATGTTTTGGGGAAATTTGAACATTGGGAGGTATGAAACACCTCTTCTATATTATCAAACTAAGATTAGGTTAACATTAGTACAAACTTTTTAAATAAATAAAAATCCTACCTCAATAGTACAAATTCCAATTACATTGGAACAAAATATATCAAAATAAACATCAACTATAGTGAATTAAAAATGAAATGTCTTAGTAGTAGTTATCCACATTATAGTTGTTGTCGCTTCTCCATGGTCCTCATCTAAAGCTATCCTACTAAACACATAATACATATGTTTCCCTTCCTTACACAAATGGTGTAGATATGTTATTTCTCATTTAAAGGGCTTCCCTGAAATCCTTTCATGGAAGTGGGAAAATCCTTGAAAATGCATAGGGGAGAACCCACACTTGATTTTTGTTCACATAAAAACCATTAACAACCCAAAAAACTATAAGTCGCTACATATGTAAAACATGTTTATATGCATAAGAAAGACATATTAAGGTCCAAGCATGTACACGTTAAACCATGGTAGATAAGAATTTATTCACATGTGCATAATAAACCATCGAGCATCAAAGCAAACAAAACAAAAAAACACATAATTAATACAATACATGGATACATATATTTTCATTAAATCCACCAATACTTACTTCAGAGGATTCATCACCCAACTCTAGACTTGCATACTACATAGCCACTCTTAACCAAGAGCCTAAGTGTGATAAGTCTAACTCACTCTCATCCCAAACCCCAAGCAATTAACAGATAAAACTAACCACCATCAACATCTCAAAACCCTTGTTAAATGAATGAGATAAGAAAATGATTGCATAAAGTGAAAGAACCCTATTGGGTCCAACCAAAACACAAATAATTTACAACTCAATCTATCCATAGGAGGCCCTTCTTTCCCATGGTATTGGGAACTCCATAAAGATTAGGACTGATACCCACTCTCTAAACAAAGTCCCTTGCTTTTATTCACTACCATTCATTCTCCATAAAAGGTAGGATATTAGTATACTACAACCAAAGTTGAATAAGCTTGCTCTTCTAGTATGAGAGCTCGCAAACACAATGGGTGTGAAACAATAACGGAGAACAACATAACAAATAAGAATGGAACCCTTTTTTCCCTTTCCAAGATTAATATATAGAGAACCATTTTGACTCAACTTCTCACTCAAGCCCTTGCCACTCATCACACACGTCCTCCCACCCACCCACACACCATTATTACTAATGTGATATCATGTGCTTTAGTTTTATTAACAAAAGCATGGGTGTCTTGCCCTTTATTACAACTTATAGCTTCAAATATTTAGTGTCTCTACTTCTTGGAAAAACAGTATCTAGAACCCATGGAATTATCTCCTCATCAATTTTGTCATTAGATGTCATACTTGTTTTCTCCTTGACCTTATTTTCAATTCCCTCTACCTCTTGTTTGACCTCTATAGAAAATCCATTGTTATAGTTTGATACTACTTCCACCACCGAGGACATTGCCTTATTCTTTAGGTGTTTTAAATCAGGGTCTAAGGTCTCCCTGCATTTCCTCAACGTCCCCTTATGCAACCCCTAGTTGTTTTCCCCTTACCCGTACTCTCTTTTTTCTCTTCATCCCAAATCCCTTCCTTTCCAAGCAAGAAATTCACAAACCAACAACCCACACAAAATTTCAAGGAAGGAGACCAAGATTGGTAACCATACTTCCCAATGGTTTAACCAGTAGATGGATGGGCAACCTTTGTTCCATATAACCATATATCTACAAAGTTAACAGATCTAACTTCCGCTCATGAGTTCCCACTCATGTAAACCTTCATCAATGCATTCAAATCAAGTTCCTCTCCAACCATAATGCACATGGTTAAGGCCCATCCATAGCTAGGGTAAATGGCATCAAGGTTTGAGCATGGAGTCTGAGCCCTGATGGCT
>SNQJ01S0102058.1:0-10482 GCA_010110895.2 Picea sitchensis
GTGGACTACAAATTCTTCAGTCAAGGCTTCAATTGTCTTATTGATGAAATGTGTTCCTTGATCGCTCATGAGGATCTTTGGGCATCCAAACCTGGTTATGATGTCATCAAATATGAAGTGCACAGTTGTAGTTGCATTACAGTCCTTAACTGCTCGAGCTTCGACCCATCTAGTCAAGTACTCTATTGTTGTGATTATGTACCTTTTTCATGTGTGATTTCTTGGTGGATTTATAGGTCCAACAAAGTCAATGGCCCATTTCTCGAATGCTTGTAGGCTCAATTATGGTGCCAATGGAATTTCATCTCTTCTGGATGGTTTCCCAACCCTTTGGCATACATCGTAGGCTCTGGAATAGTCTTTAGCATCTCTGTGTAAGGTAGGCCACCAAAGGTCAGCTCTTAGGACCTTCTGTGCAGTTTCTTTCCCTGCATAATGTCCTCCTGCGATGCCTTCATGAGCTTCTACAAGGATCAGCAGGTGTTTTGCCTCCATAACACATCTTCGCAAGATCTCATCCGGTCCCATATCGTATAGCTGACTGACTATGAGTGAAAATTCTGTAGCGCGCACCACTAGTTAGTTCTTCTGGGGAATTGTGTACTCTCTAGGTGCCATTCCAATTGAAACGAACCGGACTATGTCTGTGAAGTGATCATCGATATTTATAATAGCTAGGATTTGTTCATTTGGAAGTGTATCTTCCAAATTAGTGGGTTCTTCTCCATGTTCCAACCTCGACAAGTGGTCAAGACCCTTGTTCATTCTTCTTGGTTTTACTATGATCTCAAAATCACACTCTTGAAATAGAAACAACCATCTGCATATCCTTCCCCCCAACACTAGCTTGTTGAATAGGTACTTCAGCTCAGAGTGATCAGTAAACATTTTAAAGTGTCCTCCCAACAAATAGTGGAGAAATTTTTGTAATGCGTACACCATGGCTAATCGCTCTCTTTTCATAGTGGTATAATTAATCTCAACTTTGAATAACTTTCTGCTAGAAAACGCTAGAGGATGGTCAATATCTCCTTCTCTCGATTGTGCTAATACGACTCCTAAAGCAATAGAGGATGCATCGACATGTACATGAAACTCCTGGGTCTAGTTTGGAAAAACCAAAATGGGCGCATTAACCATTTTCTCTTTTAGTGTGTCGAAGCTCTGTTGGCATTCTTTAGTCCAACTAAATTGACAATTCTTCTTAAATAGATTCTCCATGAGCATTGTGATCTGAGCATATCCCTTAATGAACTTCCTATAGTAGCCTGTGTGTCCCAACGCAGTGCACAACTGTTTAACTATTGTAGGAGGGGGTAGATCAACTATAATGGTTATCTTGGATGGATCTACCAATAATCCTTGCTTACATACAATATGTCCTACTAAAACTCCAAATGGGGAAAATAAAATTCACTTCTTTAGATTCAAATCAATTTGACACTTCCTCCATTTATCCAACATTAGCCTTAGACATTCAATGTGATTCTTCAATAAACTAAAGACGGTCCAATCATCAAAATATGCTTCTAAACATTTATGCAAAAAATCATTCAATGCTTCGACCACCACCCTGGAAAATATGGCTGGGGCATTCTTCAATCCAAATTGCATTATTGTATACTGGCAGGACCCTCATTCTGTTGCAAATGTGGTCTTGTGGCGATCTTCCTTGGCAATTCAGATCTAATGGTATCCTGAAAATCCATCTAAAAAAGAATATACCTCTTGGTCTCCCACATTATCTAACACTTTGTCAGTGAATGGTGTAGGGAAGTGGTCATGTAAACAAGCATCATTCAGCTTCAGGAGGTCTACACATATTATGATCTTTCATGTCTTCTTGTCATGTACCACCATAGGGATAATCCACTCTAATTCTTCCACCGGTTCTATAATCCCTTCTTCCAGCATTCTGTCAAGCTCAATCTTCACTTTCTCCTTATATTTGTGGTTCAATATGTAAGGTCTCTGTTTGACTGGTCTAGCATCTGGCTTTAAGGGAATCATCGTCTCTCCCATAGGCCCTTTAATTCCCTTCATATCAGTTAACTTGGATGGAAGCAAGTCCTGATACTCATGCAGTAACTCAGTAATCTTGTCAATGGTGGAAGCATCCCAATAATATCCGATATTGGCAAGCTTCGGTGTCTCCTCTATTCCACTATTGAATTTCTTAATCTTAATCGGTTGTCCAATGAATGGAAACTCAATTCCTGTTCCTTCCACATCTCTTTGGCCTTCTGTTTCTATGATGTTTAATTTCCTCGAGTCATCATCTTCATCCGCATTAATGTTGTAACAACCTTGCAGTTTCTAGAGAGGCACAATCCATTCACCCTCTTCCTATTCTAAGGGAAGGGTGGATACCTCCTCGAACACTTTTTGTCTCACAATCTGTAATTCTTGATCTACTGATGAAAATTGACTTTCAAACAAGAATGTAGTTATAAAATTCTGAGTCATACCTTCCCAATCAGTAGTGATGAGGCACAACTCTTCTTGGAGGTACCAGTTGATAGGTAACATGTCTAGCGTGTTGATGAATTTGTGTACCCACTGTTCTTGTGGAATGTCACTACGGGCCTCCTCACAACTTTGCACATGGTTTGTTGGGAAGCTTCGACCTATGTAACAAACTTCGTAGCCTTCTACCTGTGTTGAGAACCTCGTTGTCATTAAGGTACGACACTGTATCAAATCTGTAATATTACTTTTATGTGTCCCCCACCATATCACTGGTGTGGATTTCATGGCCTCATCCATGGCTAGTAATCTTTGCTGTATTGGTAAATTCTCCTCAAAGTTCGACAAGAATGTTTCTAAAGGATCAAACCATCAAAGGTGGGTAAGTTACTTACTGTTGTGCCAATCCAACAAACTTCTCTAGTTAATCTAGCACATCTTCTTGTGGATACTTCGTACATATTATTTTTCCAGTTCTTCAATGCTTCTTCTAAATCTGATGAACATGCTCTCTCACTTCGCCAGCTTAGATTCCCATCGGCTGTAGGATTAATGTAATCCTGTTGTCCTACGGTTAGCCTGTAGATTTTTTCTATTGTATATGTGTAGTCTTCTTCTCTTATGGGCTCTGTGTATCAATGACCTTCATCGAGATCTAAACGTGCAATGACCCTAATACGATCACCTTCAAAATTCATACGTCTCTTCTTTAAGTAAAAAAAGATAGAGTTATTGAAGGCCCAGTCAATTCCCAACAATGTGGGGTAGGGGCAACTGTCATCAACTATTTCAATCACCTCAAAATATGAAAATGTTCTTACTTTGTCGATGTCCACAGAGACATGCTCCAATCATCCAAATGGGCTGACAGATTGTTGATTATCCATCCTAAGCCTGATAGGGGAATATATCAACTTTGGTTTTCCCATCTGTGCCCAAGTTTTCTTCGTCATGACATTGACCTCCGACCCTAAGTCGAGGACCTCCGACCTCCTTCTCCTTTTACCAATTTGGTGTACTACCCTATTCAGTAAGGGATCTATCTTTCCTAGCTCATATTTTCTTATTAAATTTTGTAACTCTTGTACAGTGCTTTCATCCTAAATCAACTTAATACAAGTATGTAAAAATTCCATGAGCTTTCTTACCTCTTTTCCTTCTCTTGGATAAGACGATTGATCAAATGCATGAGGCATTCCATACTCTCTTACTTCTGTCTTGTCTTTGATGAAGAACCTTAGTCTCCTCTAAATTATTTCCATGTTGCCTCAAACATTTGTCTTCCTTTCTTTGCATCAAAGGCTTGGGTCTTCTTTGCAGCTTTCTTGATTCTTGAATCTTCTGTAATCTTCCCTTGGATCAGTTTGTCTTCTCCTATAACAACGCCTCCTCTAGTTATAACAACAACTCTAGGGTATTCTCCACGAGGTTCAGCATAGATCAGTTGCACTTGCGGGTTCTGCTGAGGTTCTCATCTTTCTTGAAGCTTAGCTAGCAGTACAGGACAATCTTTTATAACATGGTCAAACGAGCTGTAGTAGCTACAAGTAGTACAAGGGTTCTGAAAATCCCTTGCAAGGTGTCCAGGTTGTGCAAAGTTATAATAGATGATCTGTCCTTGGCCTAGAATCATTCCTCCTCCTCATCCTCTTCCTCTGAATCGCGAGGATTGAATTTTCCTCTCCCAGGAAAGTTATACTACGTAGCATTTCCTTCTTGATGTACTTCACCTTAGATATTATATATGTCTCTTGACCTTTCATGCATGAGATCATAAGCCCTACAATTCCTATCATCATGCCCTATAGACATACATAATGTAGAGTACAAATTCGTAGGTGTCTGAACATACTTTTTCATATAATATCACTCACCAGTGCGATGTTTGTTTCTGCATACCTCACACCAGGGTAAGGTGACTTGATTCAAGGGGCTCAGAGCTCCAGAAGCTAAGTATTCATTGAATAGAGGGTAGTGTTCCTTTTCATGACCTTATGATTTTCATCTAACACACCATATATCTTCTCTTTTATCTTTTCCCTTGTCTTTCTTCATATCTTCGACCTGCGGAGACAAACTAGTTAGCTAACTCAGGATCTGACTCATACCTGAGATAGATTCTCCCATAGGGGCTGATTCAAGCTTCATGTCGATCTCCAACGCCTCAACCTATGATGAAATCTTTTGTTGCATCATGGGAACTCTGATGTGTGGTAGGAGGGAAGCAATGAACCATTCTTTTTTTTTTCATCTAGGATCTGGAAAATTAATGGGCTTGTCAATGTTTTGAATCTATGATCGAATTCCCACATGGGTTCAACCACTTTTTGCTTGATCTCTTTCAACTCTATGATACATTGGGATTCTAATTTTGGTTTCTTAAATTCTGCAATCAGAATGTTCTTTATTTGATTCAATGTCTTAGGTTGTGCAAGTCCTTGGACAAGATTCATGTACTAGCTCAGTGCGCGATCTCTGAGAGTTGTAATGAACTGGGTTCTTTTGAGAGCTTCATATGTAACATTCTTAATGTTCCATACAACTTCACACATGAACCAGTGTTGATTAGGATCTTTAGATCCATATCCCCTAAATATAGGAAGTCTCATATCATCTTCCATAGATCTTACTACGGTTCCTGACTGAATATGTGGTGGACTACTATGGACAGTGCTCTGGATGCTCTGGTGACTCGGATTACTCTTGTTTCTTAATACTGAATCAACAAGAAGGATAATAGTACTTACTTTAATGGTATGTGCAATTTCTGATCCTTCAGGTCTTCCTTGGTGAAGCTCTTTAGCTTTTCCTTCCTCTGTCCTGGTGGATTTTGAATGTTCTTCGTCTGTTAGATCTTATTCTTCTCCACTATAGAAACCCTCCTCCCCATAGTTATGCTTAAACAAGTTCGTAATATGGACTTCTCTGAACACTTTCCCACTGTGCATATGTCCAGTTTCTGTGTCGATGTCGTTGTCTGAATTTTTGAACATTAGCCTTTCTGTATCCAACTAATCTATTGTATCTTCAATATGTTCTTCTCATGCAACAACATCTTGAGTCTCAGCTTCAAGAATTGTAAAAATTTTCCTCTGGGTCCCTTAAAGAAATATCTCTCGGTTTGGTTGTATGACTCTACCCTGTCAACAACAAACTCTGTGATGTACCCTCCAATGGTACTATCAAACCAATGATCTACTACTTGTGATACGGTGTTATCAGCTTCCTTGAACTTCTTGATCAACTTCAATGTCCAAACCACAGGAAGTCTAGATCGGATCTCGAACTGGGTATTGGCTAATCTAGCTAGACACTCATATAGCTCTTGATGGATTCCTCCAAATAATATCTCATGTATATCAATAAAAATATGCTTCTCTAACCAATCCTCTGAACTAAGATTAGGGTTCTTGTTCTGGGCTTCAACGAAGTCCTTTTCTTGATATTCTATCCACTTTTGAGTTTCTATCTTCGATGGAAACCACCTTGAAATTCCCTTAAAAAGATTCCTATCTCAGTAACAGAACCATTTGTTGGCACAGGGGTAGACCCAGGGTTCAGCTCCAAGAGTGCACCAACAATCCCTAGCCACTAGCCCTTTCAGCAACACCTGCGAAGAATATGCATTCTCACCCGAAGCATCTATGAGGGGGTTGCAGGAAAGAGATGTCTACAACCAAGGGGAATATCAAGTGGATCTAACACATGAACAACACAAATTCATATATCACTTATCAGCTTGATGTACTCCATGCATCTATCAGATCTACCTTAGTAATGCAATAATAGTATATGAAGGACAAATAGAAAATACCAATCATACACAACACAAAATATATATGGTTCACCCTCTCTCTAGGGCTATGTCCACAGAACTGTGATATATTATATGGATGTAAAGAATATAGTTCTTGTCTTCGTTCTGAGCTAGCATATCTTCTCTTCTCCTATATTTCTCTCCCCTCCCTACTCACCGAGCTACAGGGTTGATCTTCGCACCCAGCTAAATATCCTACAGTCCAAAAGGCTCTTGTACCTATCACTTCTCTCTCTCACAATACTCTTCTCTCAACCAACTAAATATCAATAATAATAATAATAACACATCGACCCAAAAGTACCAATCCAACCTAGGCCCTTTAGACCTTTATTTGTACTTTACAATCATTCACCGACATCCTTAAGCCAAAACCTAAGTGTCCAAAATCCTAGATACCAAAACCCTAGGCATCTAAAACCCTAGGTCAATTTACTCATGTTTTCAGGGCTTTGCCAGCATGTCTTTCCTTCCTTCTCGTGTGGTTCTCCAAAGCATCTAATGGAGGATTTTTCCTCTTTCTGAGTCATCAATGATCCTTCTTCCTTGATTATCTATCATCCCTGATCTCCTCGTCCAACGACTTTCTTTCTCAGGCTTCGCTCCATCTTTTCTTCTCTTTTGCTCACTTCGACCCAGTATCAGTCACTGTGTCTTTCGCAAAGTTCTCTTTTTCCCTTTTCTTCCGTTTTCTTCACTTCCTTACATAACCAAGGGCCAACACCTCCCCTTATTTTTTCACTGTCCTCAATGCAACTCATTTACACAACATCAAAAAGATTTTCAAAATCTTACAAAAGATGCAGGTATTATGCATGCATAGCATCTTCGTGCTCCCATGTTGTGTCCTCAGGTCCACACCAAATCCATTGAACCTTTACAAGCCTTATGGCTTGATTCCAGAGCTGCTTTATTTTCCGGTCCAGTATGCACACAAGATGCACTTGTAAAACGCCTTCTTGCTCCACCTGAATCACATTCCAATCAATCACATGATTAGCATCAAGTATTAATTTCTTGAGCAATGAGACATGAAAAATGTTATGAATAGTCATGCATGCAGGGAATGCAATCATATAAGATACTGGTCCAATCCTTTCTAGAATTTCAAACGACCCACAATATATGGCTGCCAACTTGGAACAGTTTCCCAGCTTCAAGGAACTTCTATTGGCTTTCCCTTCAAGAAAACATGATCCCCCTCTTTAAATTCCTTGTAAGTTATGTTCTTGTCAGCATAGATTTTCCTCTTGTCTTGGGAAACCTTCAAATTCTATTTAATCTTAATCATTTTCTCTTCCATTTCCTTGAGGAACTCTGGCCCAATCAATGCCGTATCAAATGGGTTGTCCTAGCTTATTGGGGTGTTGCACTTTCTGCCATAAAGTGCTTCAAACAGGCTCATCTTCAGTGATGATTGATACCCATTGTTGTAGGAAAATTCTACCAAGTGTAGATAATCTTCCCATTTAGATGGTTTGTCCATCACATACATCCTTAACATATATTTTATCACTTGATTTACCCTTTCTGTGTGCCCATCAGACTCAAGATGATAAGTTGTGCTGAAGTTCAGAATGGTTCTGAGCCCTTTGAATAATCCTTTCCAAAACTTTGAGGTAAACTTTGGGTCTCTTTCAGACACAATTGTCTTGGGTATGCCATGCAGGTGTGATACTTCCCTCATATAAATATCAGCAACATTGGTTTCCTTGTGAGTAACCTTCATATGAATGAAATGGGTAGCTTTTGTAAGCTTATCCACCACCCCCATGATGGAATCGTGATCCTTGTTTGTTTTGGGTAAACATGTGATGAAATCCATTTCCACTACCTCCCACTTCCACTCATGAATGGGTAATGGTTGGAGAAACCCAACTCAGTGTCTATGCTCATCCTTGAACCTTTGACACTCCAATCATTTAGCTATGTACTCTGCAATTTCTTTCTCCATGCCTGAGCAGTAGTAATGGCTCTTGATTGATACCACTGTTTTCTGATATCCAGGGTGCCCAACATAAGGCACATTATGCATTTCTTTTAAAATCATGCTCCTCAATTAAGGATAATTGGGGTCACAAACTATGTTTCTGTACAAGAGAATTCCATTAATTCCCAAGCTATAATCTTCTATTTTCTGCAACATTTTACCTTGTTGCAATTTTGTTACCAATTCCATGTACTGTGTATCTCCTTTTTCAATATCAGAAATTCTACCTTTAAGATCCGGCTGATACATGCTAATGGTTGTAGCATGTAGTTCATGCACTCTCCTACTGAGTGCATCATCCACCTTGTCCTCCTTTCCTTTGATGTGCTTGATATCAAAGTCATACTCACAGAGGAATTCCAACCATCTACTCTTCCTAGCATTCAAAGTAGGTTGATCAAACAAATACTTCATACCATTATAGTCTGTCCTCAACTCAAAACTGTTTCCCATGAGGTAGTGCCTCCACTTCTTCAAAGCGTGCACTATGGCTACCAAATCCAAATCGTGAGTGGCATAGAGCCTTTTGTTCTCTTTCAATTTCCTGGATTCAAAACATATCACAAACCCATTCTAGCTGAGGAATGCACCCAATCCTTATTTCCATGCATCTATACAAACCATGAATTCTTCATTCGGATCTACAATCTTTAGAATTGGAGCATTGGTTAACAATTGCTTCAATTGCTGGAAGCTCATTTCACATTCTATTTTCCATTGAAACCTCTTCCCCTTCCTTTGCAAGGAAGTGATGGGATGAGCTATTCTTGAAAACCCTGCAATGAACCTTTTGTAGTAGCCATCTAGACCCATGAAGGATCTGAATTCTGTCACATTCTTAGGTTTTTTCCACTCTTTAATGGCCTCAATCTTTTCAGGGTCCACTGTTATCCCTTATTTAGATATGATATGCCCCAAATAGTGAATTATGTTTTGATAAAATGAGCACTTGCTCAATTTGGCATACAGTTGATGCTATCTTAGTACTGGCAACACCATCCTCAAATGATTCTCATGTTCTTCTTCCGACTTGGAATATACAAGGATGTCATCCATAAATACAATGACAAACTTGTCTAAATATTCTCGGAAAACACCATTCATTAATCACATGAAAACAACTGGTGCATTTGATAACCCCAATGGCACCACTGTGAACTCATAATGACCATACCTTGTCCTGAAGACGATCTTCTTGATGTCTTCCTCTTTAATCCTTAGCTGATGGTATCATGACATGAGATATATCTTTGAAAATATCCTATTATCCTTCAACTGATCGAAGAGATCATCAATCCCTTGTAGAGGATACTTGTTCTTTATAGTCACTATGTTCAACTGTTTGAAATCAATGCACAATCTCAATGTCCCATCTTTCGTATTCACAAACAAGACTGGGGCATCCCAAGGTGACACACTTGAGCGTATGTACCCCTTCTTGAGAATCTCTTCAAGCTACATTTTCAACTTCTTCAGCTCTGGTGTACTCATTTTTTAAGGAGTCTTTGATACTGGAGCTGCTCCAAGCATTAAATTTATAGAGAAATCAACATCTCTCTTTTGAGGTAGTCCTGGTACCTCCTTGAACACATCTTCAAAATATTCTAGGGCTACATATTCCTCCAGATTTGGCACCTTATCCTTAGATTCTTTCTCCATATGGACTGTAAGTATTTGACATCCCTTCCTGTAACACTTCTTTATCTCCATTGCTGAGATTTCCTGGAGAGTAATTTCCTCGGGAATTCCTTGGACTGCTCTTTGATTTCCTTCCTCATCCAAGCAATTGAATGCCTTTTTATGATAGTCTAATATAGTATGGTGTTTGTCCAACCAATCCATACCAATTAATAAATCATATGATCCCAAAGGAAAGATGTTCAAATATACCTTGCTACTCAGTCCATTCATGCCCACTAGACATGATTTAACCAACTCAACAACCTTTCTCTTGGCTCATGTAACTAGCTGCACCAGCCAATATTTCTCATGATTTCTTCTTGGTAATTGAAATATTTCCACTACCTTAGGATATTCATATCTATGACTAGCCCCTAAGTCAATTAAAATAGTAAGGGTTGCTGGATCATGTTGTCATTGATGCCAATGGCTTGATTGATTGATGTCAAGTGATTGATTGATGTCAAAGGATTGATTGACTGATGATTTATGTAATATAATATGTATTGTCCTTGATGAGAATGCATAG
>SNQJ01S0102058.1:22121-44970 GCA_010110895.2 Picea sitchensis
TTCTTTCATGTAATTCAATACCTTCCAAATACCCTTATATGACCAGTCATGCTTTGAACCTTTCATGTTTTACTATGTTTTATTTTATAAAAGAAGATTCATCAAACAATGCATATATGTCCATGATGATTATGTGGGCACTAGGATCCCAAAATCTGCATCCCTTAACATCATCACCATATCAAATATCTACCTGTTTGATCTGGGTCCTACTTAGAATGATGATAAAAAACATAAGCATCACAACCAAATAATTTCACATTTGAGTAATCACCAGATGAGATGTCCATACCTCTTCTAGAATCTTCCAGTCATTTGCAATTGATAGTGACCAATTTACTAGATAGCACAATGATGTTTTCTCACAACTATTGCTACAAATTATCATTACTGAACATGCCCTTTCGATCCTAGGTTCCTTGCAATAATTTCCAAGTTCTATGGATATGAACCTACCTTCATAATATATTCTCAAATACTTGATTGACTTGCCAATGTTCATTTCTAAACACATCATTCTTTCCACAGACCCACCTTTCTAACCTGGACACATTGCTCCACCTTGAATATTGCATTTGAAAAACCTTAACCAAATCTGGCCAAGTCGACCCAAGTGAACCTTTTCCGCTCACTTCCTGGGACTTTACAATGGAGTCTCAGTGCTCCACCTTAACATGAACATTCGCTTGACCCAATCCAGTCAAGCTGACCAAGCAAGCCTTCATCAAGACCATTTACAATGGAGTTCACCAAGCCTTTTATAGGCTTAATTACATGCAATCCATGGACACAGTACCACGGGATACCAAAAAAGCATGGACCCAAAAAACCATGTTCTTTGACTTAAAAAAAAAATATTTATCTCATTAACTATTTCACCGAGTCAAGGTTAATCCAACATACATGCCCCACCACATATTCAATCTACTTAAATGTGTCTCTATAATTTTCATAGGTGACCCAATAAACCAAGGGTACACATGCTTATCCAGGTCTTATAAGGAATCGACCACTCTACCTATACTGTGTCATGAGCTAGAGAAAAGATTAAAACAATGTCAGCATAGAAGTGATTTATCATGTTGTAAATGTATAGCACCATCGTAATGAATGAATGATAAGTGATTGATTCGACAAAGAAATTACTAAACATCGGTTAACTACAAAAAGATAATGCACTGGATCGTGAAAAGAGTACGCAGATTCTAGTGATTTATTAAGTTAGGATTTTCATATATCATATCACCATAACAATTCAATTTTGTAAAATTTTATTTTAATTTAATAAAAATCAAATTATTATTTTTTTATTATAATTTACTTAATATATTAAGGTTTTTTTAAATATTATAATATTTAAATTGTTTTATTAGAATTTTATTAAATAAATTTTAGTGAAATTATCATTTTGTTTTATTATTTAAATTACATTTTTGAATATATAAATACCCTCAAAAACTATAAAGTTTCAATTTCAACGGGATATTCACAAAGCTTTATACATATTTTTATCGTCTCACGCAAGCCGCTGAAAGGTTAAAGAGATTGAATTGAACCTTCCGCTTCCGTTCGACCTTCCCTTGATAATCTGGTCCTTCGGATGGACGGTAGCCATATGGACGTTAGGGAGAGAGGCTTCACCTTCCAGTATTTAACACACTTTCCATATCCCCAGCCTCTTCTCAGGTTCTGAACCTTCCCAGTTTCAACACCTTCTCCATCTCGCCCGCCTCGTATTCATTCCCCAGCTCTGGATCTGCCGCGTCCAGCAGCCCGCCATGGGCGTACAGCTCCCACACCCATTTGACCAAATACTATCGTTCGGCTTTGACGTCCACGGGTTTCCTCCCGCATGCCACCTCCAAGAGGAGAACGCCAAAGATGAACACGTCCGAGCTCGGCATAGCCTTCCCCATACGCGTCAGCTCCGGCTCTATGTAGCAAGAATACAACCAGAGCGGCCATTGTAGGGCGTGACAATGAAGGCCATTCCGTGCCCGCCTGGTTTAGAGTGGGGTGGGACAATACTGAAAACGAAGGTAGTGCTAAATATTGGATGTCCACATTAAATATTGGATGCAAGTCAAGGAAAGGGGGGATGTTGAGCTCAAAATAATTATCACCCACAACCTTGGTGATGGTGTAAGGTCCATAGCAGAGTGGACGAAACTTCCAATGGGGCCCCGTAAGGCGTTCCTTCTGCAAGTGCAACCAAACTTTGTCTCCCACCTGAAACTTATGTGACACCTAGTGTTGATCATGGAACTACTTGTACTTGGCATTGGACTTATGTAAATATATTGAACTTGTTGGTGGATGTGTTGGATCCGCTCAATGAACCTCATAGCTTTATTAGCTTCAGTTTGAGCATGGGACGAGTTTGCCTAGGTGGCTGCAACAAGTAGTGCAAGATCCATGGGACTGAATGCTTGAAATCCTAACCCCATATGAAAGGGGTTGTGATTGGTTAAGATATGTAATGCTCAGTTGAAGTTGTGATGAACATAGGGAATACTTTCATCCCATGGAAGAGAAGCTTGGAATTGTACATGCGTAGGATATGCACAATCATCCGGTTGAAGACCTTGGTTTTACCATCCGTCTGGGGGTGGAAGGCAGTGGATTTGGTGAGCTTGGTGTCCAACAGTGACCAGAGGCTCGACCATAATGTGCTAAGGAACTGGTTGTCCTAATATGATATGATGGTTTGTGTTATCCAAAAATGTACCCATAATCATTCGAAGAAGAGTTTGGTAGTGTCCTTTGATGTGATTCTCTTCTTGCAGGTGACTAGAATCGCCATTTTAGAAAAATGATCAACCACCACAAAATCACACTCATTTCCCTTATTGGTTGACGGAAGGCCTGACATGTTGTCCATCGAGATGGATTCCCAGGGCCTTTCAGGAGTAGGAAGAGGGGTGTACATGCCTTGTTTCTTAATGGTCAGTTTTGCAATGGCACAGGATGTGCATGACCTAATATACTTGCTGACATCTTGTGGAAGTTTCGACCAATATAAATGTTGTTGCAATACTTCCACTTTCTTTCTGATGTCAAAGTGTCATGCCACCCTACTGTAATGGGATTCCCAAATCAACTTCATTCACTTACTTGATGAAATGCAGAGATGGCCCAGATGACACAACATCCCATCCTGAAGATGGAAGTCAGTGATAGTTGTGTTTTCTCCCAACATCTAGTAAGTGGTGGAGAAGTCAAGATCTCTCTCATAGAGTTGGAGTCATTCGAAGGTCTCGTGCCTGGAAGAATTTAGCACCGTGGTGAGTGCTACAACTGGAGGTCAGCTGAGGCAATCAACATTGTGATTGGTGCTTCCTATATTATACTTGATGTTGAGATGGAACTGTTGCAAGTAGGTGAACCACTTATGATGGCGGCCATTTTTCAATTTTCCTTGTGTTTACATGAACATCGGTGGATTATGATTGGTGTGGATGACTCTCTCCTTCCTAAGAATGTAATGCCTCCATTACAGACAAACTTGCACAATGGAGTACATTTATTTTTCGTAAGTAGGGTACTTACGGAAAACATATGATAGTGTCTCACTATGATAGGCCACGGGGTGTCCATGACGAGTGAGAAATGCACCCACAACATAGTCTGAAGCATATGTCTTGATCTCAAAGGGTTGTTGTAGGTCAAGTAATGAGAGCACTTGAGATGAGAACAAGCACTACTTCAAATCATCAAATGCTTTCTATTACAAAATGCCCCATACGAAATTTTCCTTACCACCACCCTTGTTTACTTGGATGAGGGCCCATTCAAGATGGGAGAATCCCAACATGAACCTGCGATAGAAATTGGTAAGACCTAGAAATATCTAAAGTGCAATGAGTGTGGTTGGAGTTGGCCAATCATGAACTACTTGGATATTGGTGGGATCAACATGCACCCCATGCTCATCAACAATGTAGCCTAGGTATTGGACCCTATCCATGCTGAATGAACATTTTTGCAAATTTTCGTATAGTTTGTGTTGTCACAGAGTGTGTAAAACCCATTGAATATGCTGCAAGTGTTCTGCCCAAGTCTTGTTGTAGATGAGGATGTCATCCAGATATACCACTACAAAATAATTGGTGAAAGGCCACAAGAATCATCCATCATCCTCATGAAATTTGTTTGGGCATTCATCAAACCAAAATGCATGACCAACCATTCGAAAATACCATCTTTGGAATTGAAGGAAAATTTCCATACAATTGTCTTCTCTGTTGGGACCTGATGGTATCTAGAATTCATATCAATCTTACTAAAGTATTCCCCCCCTTTAGTTGGTCAAGAAGATCATCGATTCGGGGAATCAGGTACCGGTTCCTGAAAGTGATTTTATTTCAGGCTGGGTAATCGATGCAGAGTCACCAAGTCCCATCTTTCTTTTGCACAAACATGATTCGACTTCCACATGGTGATGAGATGGGTCAGATATGCCTCTTTTGGAGTAGTTCTTGGATCTAAAGCTTGATCTTATTTTTTTCTAACATAGAGCAGTGATAGATTGACCCATTGGGTAGCGATGTGTTGGGGGTTAGATTGATTGAATGGTTGAACTAACAATGAATAGGTACCCTAGTGGTTGAGGAGAAGATGTCATTGTATTATTCCATGACCTTATCCACTTTCTTCTGTTGCATGGAGAGATCAGTTGCGAAGGCCATGGATGTGACTGTAACCTTTCACTCACTTTGAGAGCGAATCACGAATAAGAAAAACTTCTCGGTCTAAGAGATGACCTTCATGCATTGCTTGGAAAAGATCAAGGAAATGGAAATTAGTGGGACTACCTCGGGTATCCTATACAATTTCTTGTTCAAAGTAATAATAACACTGTGAGGCCTAGAATCATATACAACATGACCTTTCCATAAATAAGGTTGTCCCAAAATAAATTCACAAACTTCAAGGGGAGAGACATCACAAAATGCCTCATCTTTGAAGGGCTTGATGTCGTAGAACATGCGACATTATTGGTTGCCCTGAATTGCTTTGGGAAAAGATCATGAAATGGAAATTATGGGACTACCTGCATCCTATACAATTTCCTGTTCTAATTAATAATAACACTACGAGGGCCTAGAATCATATACAACATGACCTTCCATAAATAAGGTTGTCCCAAAAATAAATTCACAACTTCAAGGGGGAAACATCACAAAATACCCCACCCTTGAGGGCTTGATGCCATAAGGAAAACGACATTGTTGGCCGACGCAAATATCTCTTCCTTGGAGAAACCAACCAATGGTGTATGGTTAAGGGTGTGGTGGCATTGCTGGTAGGGCCAACTTCTTGACCTAACTCCAACCGAGATGAGGTTATTCTAGCTAATGCCAACAATGAAGTGCAATGGAGTAATTCTTCACCCACATCCATGAATGGAAGAGATGCTCGCCTTCCTCTAGCTCATCAGTGTTCACCAAGCTGGATCTTGGTGGTAGCAATGATGGAACTAGGTTCCACATCAATAATATGTCTCCCTTTTTGGTTATTTTGAATCTGATTCAAAACCCACATCTGACAGAGAGCTAACCACACTACTAATCGACTGCTTGAGCGACAATCAATAGTGTTGTCCGGGATATTATGGAAGTCGCACTACTTCCTAATGTCTTTCTTCATCTTTCCATTGTTTTTCTCTCGGCTTGTGTCTTAGCTGTCTTAAGGTTTTCCATATTTTATTTTCCCTTTTTCTATGGGTTGGGGATGCCCTTTCCTAGTTATTCTATGAGGGGTTCCAAGACCCAAATTTTTTTCATCTTTGTTTGATATTCTGCTCGATTTTGAAAGCACATCAATAGGTCACCAAGGATGAGATGTCTAGAAACCTATTTTGTCCTGATATATATGCAGATCGTCATGCAAAGCATTTCAGCATCATATCGGGCTTCTAATATTGGTACCATCTTTGGTGTGCTATAAAGGAAGATGATGGTCAACTCTAGCAATAGTTGGTTTATTTCTTCCATAGTGTGGTCCATCTTGTATAAGTCGACATAACTTCCAACATGGTAGATGATAACGACATAGAATATTTTATCAAAAAAAGTTGTGGATCAAAATACCTTCTAGAAGGTTTGAACCATTTATCTACAACATATGAATATATTTCACCTCTCAAATATAGGAATATCAAAATTGATCTCTACCTTCAAGGGGGAGACACCCTCCGCTGAGGTAGATGTCTCGCCTGCGGTCGACAATCATCGAAGGATTTGTGCAAAGATTTCCATCATCTTGTTCCTCTCTCGCCGCTAGAGGGACTCAATTTGAAAGGATCCTCTATCCCATCATCTTTATTTTTCTCCCACCATGGAAGGTTTCTTTGGCATAATGGTAGTGGTCTCAAGAGAAACAAGCTCTAAACCCAACTCTCTATACTCCCTCACCTTGTTAGGGACATGAACTAAAAATGACAAGGAGTAGACCAATCTGATACCATTGATCCGCATTTATGAGAGGAACAAAAGGAAAGATAAATATTTATAATATTAACATAGAGACACAAAAATAACAAATATACAATAAAAAAAAAAAAAAAAACTTGACTTCTATTAAATAAGAAATATGTTGAAACTAAAGACTAAAACAAAACCTTGTTAGAATGGTGTGTTTATTTCTAAGAAGAGAGGTGATGACTATGCTCATTCACAAGAAGATGAGTACAATGATTCTCTCAAATCATTTTTACAATAAACATGAATGCCAAAACCCTAGACATCCAAAACCCAACCCTAGGAAATGAATCCCCCAAAGTCGCGGTGGGTCTCCTTTGCTAGTAAGTTGGCACATCAACTTCCGGGTCGCAGAACTTTTCATATGATCTATGTTTTAGGCACAATAGCCCATCATCGAAAGGCTCCATCTAAGGAATACACAATACAACATTAATCATTGACCTTGTCCATAGTTTGATTGTGGTGATCCCTAAAAACATTGTTTAGGGCCTCAAAACAACCCCGGAAGTTTAAGACCCGAAAACTAGAAAAAGCTCCCAAACCGAAACTCAGCTAAGATGAGTCAATTGAATAGGTGGGTGGCCATTGATATCCATATAGATCATATTACTATTCAATGATTTTTCATTGGGATACTATTTTCTACATTATGTTTTCCTATAAAGTGAAAAATAATGAAAAATCTAGATTTATAGATATCATACATATTACATTACTTATGCCAACCACTCCTTTAACATAAATAATGTAAAGGAAGCATATATTCATTATAGATCCCCTTCCCATACTTCGTCTAGACTACCACATAGAGCATACCCATATTTTGTTCTAGGCTACCAATGAGTCACACCTAGTCTAGTTTCGGAATTGGCATACTTAGACATTCATTAATTGATTTAACAATCATATATAAGAATACATACATGAGAAACCAAGAGAACTTTTGGAAAACAAAATATAAAACACATATATATTGCGTGCAATAGGAATTGTCTCTAATACTCCTGCTAAGCTTTTATTGCAAACACTACAACATGAGCACTCCATCGACTCCAATTTTACTATAGGTGCTAGAGTCAAACAACTCACCCCACCTCACTAAGACACTCATACATAGATAGTCACCAATATTATATATCGCAATCGTCTCTACCTCCACCTACAAAGGCACCCCAACAAAGGCCCCCAAACATGGTTCTTGTTGCCCCTTTCAAGCTTCCTGTAATTTTGTTTCCACAGACTTCACCCATTTCGGTTCTACCTTATACATGCCTCCAATAGACCCCGCATTTCCGCACTTAGAAAATTGTTCCAAGAGAAAATCATCCATATATGTCCAATGAATCCACCCCAAGGTAGAACAATTTATCCCAAGTAGAGTGACTAGGCTCCTTGAGGGAGCTCTCCTCCTTTCGGCCCACCTCATAATCACGTAGCCTCTTTCTCTCCTCTTGTCTTCCAAAAACTTGTCTTCCCTTTGGTTGTGCACCCACTTCTCTTATAGATTGTTGGCACATGAAATTCGCATTGACCTAGGTACCCTCACTTCCCCACATGTGTAGCAAGTCCTCATATAATGTCTCATACACCTCGACACCACGGAATAAATCAGTCACAATCCCTAGTCAATGTGGAGGAGGGATATTACATGAAGACCAAACAACAAGTGCACATGAATTATTATTATTCATTAATGAAAATAAGTTAATTTATGTGAGAATCCACCTCACATTTGGTTTCCTATTTTAGGGAAGGTGGAGGATCTCATGGATGGTGGTTGAAATATTTCCTCTTTTAAATACTTCTTCTGAGAGATGTTTCCTCCCCAAAATCTTCAAGAGATATTTTCTCCCTAAATATCTTTCGGATCCCTTTTAGTGGATCTGATGAGTGATCCCTCCATGGTGGTTAATCCTCAAAATACTATATAATGAGGGTCACAGAATGGGGTGGAGATTTGAGGTATCAAACCCATGGTCTTTGGAGAAATCTTTAGGATGTCAAACCTATGATTTTGGGAGCTTTATGCAAGGTATGGATGAGAAGGAATTGTTGGACACACCGACTACACTAAAAGGGGTGAATAGTGTAGGACTCTTTTCCAAAACTTCCCTCTTACAAAACTCATTAGTTAGCAATCACGATTTACTCATTACTTTTATTGTTGTCATTTATAATCGGGCTAAATGTGGGAACATATCAACAATATATCATCAACAAATCATCACCACAAGGAAACAAAAGGAACACAAGATGTATGTACAATTTTCTTTATTATGGACTGTAACCTAATGAATAAACAACAACTAATAGGAGTACAACTAAGGGGCTGTGGAGAATAACCTAATAGAGTACAACTCTAAAAGAGAACCAAATCTATAATGTAAGACTGAACTTACACCCTTAGCACCAACTAATATGAGGCAACAACTTCAACATATATCAATATGTCAACATGTATGTGATCTGTCAATAGTGAAACACGTGTATGTATGCGCCCTACTAGTAGTACAGCTCATGTATGTATGTGTCTAGTCTGTACTACAGCCTACAGATCACTTCCGAGATATTAGGGTTTTCTTTTCAAGTTGAACTCAGATCCTCTCAACCTTCAATCACATTCTCTATTGTCTCTCATCATTCAATTTGATCCATAACTAGTCACAACACATCCAAGCCTCCAACAACTTACCCATGCTCCTCAACAATACACACATGAAGGCTACTCAATCATGTATAAGAAATCAACATACTATACAAATCATATCAACACTGAAAAATAAGAGTGTTTCTCACTCCATGAACCAACACAAACCAAATCACAAAAAACATACCAAGAATTCTTGGCATCGATGAGGGAGTAATATTGAGGTGGAGCCTGAATGGAAAGGAAATGGAAATGGAGGAAGGAATGGACGGATGGATGGAGAGGATGGATGGAGGACGGAGGAAGGATGGTGAACGGAGCGGATGGAATGGAGGATGGATGGATGGAATGGATGGAAGGGATGGATGGAAGGAGATGGATGGAATGGAGGATGGACGGAGGATGGACGGATGGATGGAGGAATGGAGGATGACGATGGATGGAGGAAGGTAAGGAATGGATGGAAGGATGAAGGAAAGGAAGGGAGGAATGGAGGGAGAATGGATAATGGAATGGAAGGAAGGATGGAGGAGGAGAGAGATGGAATGGATGGATGGAATGGAATGGAGGAAGGAAGGAAGGAATGGAAAGGAATGGATGGACAGGACGAGATGGAGGACGGAGGAAGGAGAATGGACAGGAGGAAAGGATGGATGGAGGATGGATGGAAGGATGATGGAAGGATGGAAGGAGTGGAAGGATGGATGGAAGATGGATGGAGTGGAAATGGATGGATGGAAGGAATGGATGGAAATGGAGGTGGAGGAAAGGAGGAATGGAGGATGGATGGATTGAATGAAGGATGGAGGATGGATGGAGGAATGGAGAGGATGGATGGATGGAATGGAAGGAAGGGAGGATGGAATGGATGGAAATGGAATGGATGGATGGAATGGAATGGATGGATGGACGGATGGATGGAAGGATGGACGGACAGGTGCCTCCCAAGGGAATGCATCTCGTCTGTGTAGTCGTGGCAGTCCGCAATGGCGGAAGTCAAAATGAACTTGAATCTATCGTCGTAACACTCTGCACCAAACTCAAAATCCTCTCGATGACTCTTTTCCTGATACACATAAAAAGACCTAAGGTGAAACTTCTTCCCATTCCTTTCTTCAACCACATCACTTTCAGTGGGACATACGCCTTCCGCTGGTGGATGTAACTAAATTTGATGGCTCGCACTCCAATCGGTTGGGTCACAATAAATGGAACATTATTTTCCTCTACAACATTACGCATGACTTGGCCAAACTCCTGCATGGTTTTCTCCATCTAGATCAAGAATGCTCGCAATGGTGGCAATGGAGAAAAACTTCCCATCGACGGTATATTTCTTGGATACACTTTGTTGCCGAAGCTATGAACGCTCGGCACCGACACACCATCCATTTGGGCCGCTTGACAAAATTGAAGTAATCGTGCAATGGTGACCCTCATATAGTCGCATTTGAGCTGCCTCGCTTTTCTTATTGCAGGGCATGATTATGCCTTTCGAGAGTGCTTTATCGCTGGCCTCAAGGAGGATATTAGGCCCCATGTCCTCATGGTTCTATGACTTGGGTGGAGGCTACCAAAAAGCCAAAGAAGCACAACAAATTGTTTCTCAAAACCCAGTTTCCTCCTTTTTCCCCACACCCCTAAACCAATAAACCCCACTGCTCCCTCCCCGCCCTTAAAAATCCAAAAATTGACCGTGGATGAAATGGATGAACGCCAAATCAAATGCCTCAAGTATAACTCTGCGGATGACAAATATTTCCCGTGCCACAAATGTAAGGAACAAAAGTTGTTTATGGCCATCTCGAGGATTCAAGAAGACGATGATGACATCGTACCAAAGTCACCGTAAACTCTCGAAATAAACCTCCTTCCGAACCCTCCCTCCCCGCAGGAACCCATCATTTCCCTCAATGCTCAATCGCCGGCCTCCAAACTCTCAAGCTAATAGGTTATCAAGACCAAAAGGTCATCATCTTGGCTGATAGTGGAAGTACCCATAATTTTATTCATCACCGTGACGCCTAAGAAACCCATTGCTATATCCATGTCAAGTAATAATTTCCAAATCATGATTACCAATGGTGGTTTCATGAAATGTGGTAATCGTGAAAATGTGCATCTCCAATAGGTGACTACAACCCCAACCTATATGTTTGATATTGACATGGGAGGTTGGGACATTGTGTTGCGTCGTATCGGCTCGTGAACCTTGGGTCCCATTCTCATGGACTTTCTCGTAACTTAACTACGTACTTGACTAAGGAGGCCACAAACATAAATTTCGCATCACCGCGTCTCTCCTGAAATCATCAGTTATCACCGCATGGAGAAATTGCTCAAAAGGTCATTCGGATGTCATAACTCATCACGCCATTCAAGCCACAGAGATCCCACCCGCGTTCTGCGCTACATCTCGCGCAAAGTCCTCTTTTTCCAAACATCAAACGCCTTCCACTCCCCAAGGACTCCCCTTCCCGCTGTGTTCATGATCATTCCATTCCTCTGTCCTGTGAAATTTTCCCCCCAACATACCGCCCATAATGCGGCCACCCCTTTGCCCAAAAGAAAGAAATTGAAAAAATGGTCCAGAACTCTACCGGTCGGAGTCATCCTAGTAATGAGCCTCCTTGTTCCTCTCCGCCATGGTACTAAAGAAATAAGGTTCTCCATGATGTGTCCCCACTTCCAGGTTCTCAATAAACTCACCATCAAAGACAATTTCCCATTCCAGTCATTGATGACTCGATGAACTGAGTGGTGCCCAATTCTTCACCAAACTTGATCTTCGCCGGGCTATCACTTTCAGATCCGTATGAAAGACTCCTGACATTCCTAAGATGGTCTTCCTTCTTTTCGCGACTCTCATGAGGGCCACTATGAGTTTTTGGTCATGCCCTTGCTGTAATCTTTCCACTTTTCGCAGTCTCATGAACCATGTGTTCCATCCTTTCTTCGACATTTGTCTTAGTTTTCTTTGATGATATCCTCATATATAGCAAGACATGGATGCAATTATCCGGACTCATGTGGATCGGTTCTCACCACCGCCAAAGACCAGCCTTTTCTCGAAACAAAATTAAATGTGATTTTGGTGCATCCAAGTAGAATACTTGGGTCATCTCGTAAGCAAGGTTGGCGTCAGGGTGGACCCAAAAGATTGAAGCTAAGATTGGTCAAGCACTCCTAAGACTCTCAAAATCTTGTGCGGATTTTAGCCTCACAGGGTATTATCGAAGTTCATTAAGAACTATGGAAAGATTGTTCTCTCACCATTCCTTAAAAGGAACTCTTTTCTACTCTGGACCCCGCTAAATGATCAAGCTTTTCAAACTTAAAGATGGCCATGTGCACCACCGGTTCTGGCCCTTCCGTGACTTCTCACACAAAGACATTTGTGTTGGAATGTGATGCATCAAGGAAAGGCATTGGCGCGAACCTATGCAAGAGGGTCGACCTTTGGCCTTTTACTAGCAAAACAACCGGGTTCTAAAAGAATCGGCAAACCTATTTTATGAAAAGTAATTGTTGTCTATTTTGCATGCAATTGAATTATGGCGCCCTTATTCTCTTGGGGCAATGATTCCAAATTAAGACAAAATTCATCAAAGCCTCAAATACTTTGGGGAACAACGCATTTCCCGCAGGAGAAACAAAATGGGTCACTAAGCTCTTTTGATATGATTAGGAGATCATTTAAAAGAAGGGTAAAAAAGACAATGTAGTGGCGGATGTCATTCAGAAATATGAAGATGAAGGATCCCTTTTTCTCTTCCCTTCATTGTACCGGATTGGTCGGCAAGTCGCACCGTGAATGGCTGCTAAAGACCCCAAAGTTCAGATCCGATTCAAAGAATCGCTAATTACATGCTGGTGACTCCCCTGTGGTAATTTTGGCTCGTGATGAGCTTCGATACAAAAAATCGCTTGTATTTAAGTAAACAATCCAAGCTCAAATCCATCAGTTTGGAGCCATGCTACACCCACTGGGCACTCGTGGTTCACCAAAACATATGATAGAGTTAAACGCTCTTTTTTCTAGGATGATATGAAACAATTAGTCCGTAGTTTGTGGTCAATGAGGTATGCCAACTAACAAGGGAGAAACAATAAATCTCCGTGCACCTCCAACCACTTCCGACTCGGAGCTATTTGGAAGGGATATCTCTATGGACTGCATTACGTGCTTACCCAAATCGGGGAATAAATCGATAATGGTGGTGGTGGATCGCCTTCCAAGTATGCTCATTTTTTTGCTTTTCAACATCCATTTACAACATCCGTTGTGGTTCAATTTTTCATGGATCAGGTCCTCAAGCTACATGGCATGCCAAACTCTATTGTTTCGACGAGACCCAACTTTCACAAGCAATTTTGGTATGAACTATTTAAGCTACAAGGCACACACAATTGCATCTCACTTTATCATCCCCGCATTGATGGTCAAACGGAAGTCGCCAACAAGTGTTTCGAAACCTATCGGTGTTTTGTATCCAAAACAACACCGCTTGGCTCAATGGGGTTACCCGCCGAATGGTGGTACACATACCATACCACTGATGACTCCTTTGAAGCAGTTGTAACGACGTAGTTTCACCGCCGCCTCACTTACCGGTACCTGGTTTAGGCAGTACGACTCAAACACTTACAACCGAAGATATCCTTCGCACTTAAAGAGAACTTCAATGAAGCATCAAGGCATCAAGGTCGCTCTAAACGCCAATTTGTAGAAGGGGATCGTGTGTTTCTGACTGCAACCATATATAAGCAAACTTCCCCGGCACGAAAGCGCTGTCGGCTAGCACCCAAATTTTATGGCCCTACATAGTTCTAAAGCATGTCAGACAAGTCGCATATCAGTTAGCTCTACTTCCACAATGGGTTACATCCCATTTTTCATGTTTCATGCTTGAAGAAGGTGATTGAACCAGGTGCCACCAAACCAACCTTCCAGAGTTAGCTAAAGAAGGATCCATTTGGCTACAACTGTATAGCTTTGACCAAAGTGACGTCGTCAAGGCCGTGAGAACCATCAAGGAAGTGATGGTACAGTGGAAATATATGACTCAAACAGATGTTACTTGGGAACCCGCTTCCATTCTGCAGCAGTTTTCACACCTCAAGCCTTGAGGACAAGGTCGCTTTTAAAGCTGACAGGCATAGTCCTTAACCCGCATTATTGTGGTAGATCAATGTATTCGATGTACAAACGGCCATTAATAAGACCTTCAATAAAATAATACATGATGTAAGAAGACCGGGACAGGAAGCTTCCGCTCTTAGAAGGATCTTCCTCTTAGATGCTTCTTTAATAGACATATAGTATAAATAAGGGTCTAGGGGGTATGAAAACCCTAGCTTGATATTATTGTAATGTGAGCTTACCTCGACCTGGAGGTTGCCCTAAGAGGCTCCAGAACATTGCTATCCGATTCAAAGTGCTATTTCTGCTATTATTCCATATATCATTTCTGTATTGTGAAGATTATGTCGGATATTTCACCTATTCTGCCATTTCTAGCATTTTATTTCTGCTCTCATACTTTTTATATGTCCGGGTATCTCGGTGTTTGCATAAGATCTTCATTCCAAAGCTTTCTGACCATATTCATTACATGAATAACATTGACCATGAAAAACAATTTCATAGCATTGCTTTGGTGTCCATCTTCTTTGAGGTGTAAGGATGGATTCTTGATGTATTTATTTCTTTTTTCTTTTGAAACTTTCCTTCCCTTGTGTAGGTAGTTGACTTGCAACATTGTCTTCATCCTTTACCTCGTTCTTCTTTGAGGTTCTTGCTTCGGCATGTGTAGCTTCTCTCTTGTATACAAGACCTAATTTATCATTTGGTGATCTTTGATTTTCCAAGATCTCATTTACAATTTGTGAGCTATTCAAGAATTTGTTTGACTTCTCTACTTTCTTTCTAAGATCAACAACTTCATCTTCTAACTTATGACATGACTCTTCCTTTTCATTTATTTGATACTTCAATAGTTACTCTACCCTTTTGGCTTTTCCAATTTGGGTCTTGAGATGGACAATAATTTCAATACTTTTGCTAATCTCATCATCTACCTTATTATCTTCTTTTTCATTCTTTAGTATTGTGATCTCATCTTCCTTTTCTTCTAATTGAGTCGTATTACTCTCTTCTTGTTCTTTGAGTATTTCCTTTAACTTCGAGACATTGTGACTTTGACTCTTCTTAAGAAACCTTTTAGTGTTATCCGAAAGATAGTTATAGTCTATATAATAATGGTCATTGTTGTATTAATATAGATTGTTATAACCCTAAATTGCTCCATACATGTATACTTTGCATTTGGCCCTCTTACTTGCTATTTTTTCCAATCCATCACTGAGCAACTTTTCTTAAAAAAAATATTTTTGAAGATGTACGTGCCCTGAACCACTACTTCCCGTGTACACATTCTTGATGCACCGCTACAACCTGCATACATACGTTATATGCATCACTAAAGCCTGCGTATACTCGCAAAAGTTGGAAGGAATTCGTTGAGATTACGAGCTATTGGGTAGTTTCCCAACTGTCCCACATCCTATAGCCCGTAACCCAACCGAATAACCATCCTTTTGTCATATAAAAGGAGGTGTTGGGGTATCATTCCAAATCCAAGCATAAGAACAGTGAAACTCTACCCATTTCACATCCCCTCCTTGCCCCAAGAATTTGCAGCCACCTTGTGAGATTTGTACCAAAATTTCCCATTTTTTCCCTTTTCCTCCATCATAAGCCTATTCCATTCCCTAGAGAGAGGTTGAGAGGAGAAATATACATGGAAGCGCAGTTGGAGCTTGGTGAAGAGGATCCTGGACCAGGTTCGAGGAGCAGTCGTTGATCTTGTTGTAAGTAAACATTGTGATATCAATAAAAGGAATAATTTTTTTGTCCTGAAATATGATGTGTCTAATGTTTGCATTTTATTTATGATTTATTCTAACATATAACCCATTATTTATATATGAGATGCATGTTTGTAGTTTCATGTTTATCTTTTTGTGAATGGAGGTCAGCCTTGGGAGGAGGCCTGCAGTCAATAGAGCTAACGAACGCGAGAGGATTGACACTGGATGTAGAGTAAAAGGTAAAGTTACCCGATCTTTTCACTTTGTCTTTCATATATAAAGTTGGGGTATGTTTGGGGTAGTTAGAAAAGTAGGAGACTTTTAGATGGTTAGATATTCCTACATGTTGAACCCTAGTGTAGTCCATAGGGGGGTTTTCCTGCTATATTATAACTGGCGACCATAGTGGGGAAGCCTATAGGGTTTAGGGGATATGTTTTGGGTGCTTAATTGGTTTTATTAACTTGTTTGAGTTTCTGCAAGTCTGTTGAGTCTTCAAGGGATTTTGGTCACCTGTTGGTGCCATACCAGTTCTCCCTGCCTTGTCAGTCAGTCAGTTTGTTTTCCTTTTTGAGAAGTTGCAGAGGTGTATGCGGCCTGTAGTGGGTCTGCACGCATACATACACGCCTTGTTCTATATACAGCCCGCGTACATATGCAGGTTGCTTAAGTGTCAGTAGCGTGCGTATGTCATGAATTTTTTTCTTTGCGAGGAAGTCAACCTCTTCCCTGATTGAAGTAATACTTCTCAGGGTTTCTTGATTAAGTATAGTGTATATTTTGTTACAGTTGTAGTCTGGGTTTGACGTCAATTTGCTTATATTTTTAAATATTTCTCGTGTTTTCTTTTAAAGGGTTTTAGATGATTCTGTGAGTCTTTTGATCAACCTATTTGGTGTTTTCAGTGATTCCCTACGATCCACAGTGGGCCAGAAGTCATTTTTTGTTCTTGTCTTGTTTTTTATTTTTTCCCCTTTCACTTTCTTTAAAGAAAAAGAAAAATAATTTATTTCAAGTTTCTTGTTTGAAGCATAAACAAAAATAGAACAAGATTTCATTTCTTAGTTTGGTTAAGTAGTTGGGTTGATTATTTTGCTTGTTAGGAAACAGAGTTATTTTCTTAAGTTCTTTACTAATTGCTTAGAAAATTAAGTAGCTCATAGTCAAGAAAAAATTTGTTTTAGGTTTTCCTTTAAAAGATCTTAGAAAAAGGTAGTTATGAAAAGTTGGTTAAAGAGTTAGTTGCAAATTTTTATTCGTCTATTTTTATTTCAGTTCGTTCATTTCTCCTTCGTCTCTCAAAACACACCACTAGGTTCATTACCGTTTCCTTGACTTAAGACAAGCCACTTAAAATTAACGCTAATTTAAAATCAACTAGACTTTATGTTTGTAGGGTCAATCAACTAGTCTAGGCTAGAGTCTTGATTTAGGTTGGAGAGGAAACTCTTCAAGGATTACAAACAAACATTGAAGTCAGTGCTAGGGAGTGTAAAAAGTCCAGTAAACGTGAAATTTATTCGGGACCCCCCTCTAACACAGGGGATAAACAAAAGGTCACGTGCAGAAAGGTAGTGGAGATAACCCCTCCAAAGCCGGACCAAGCGTAGTGGGGAACACATATTGAGGACTTTCCATGGGATACTATCATTTGCATTTGCCTACGGATCTTCATGGATATAAAATCCATTCGAGGTCCTCAGTTATCTTCCAGACCACTTGCTTTCGATACCCTCAATAATTTTTGGGCTTATTACCCTACTCATTGCGGTCCACCCTGTTAACATCCTGTAATTTCCCAGGTTGAGGAGAAAATCGACAGGGGTAACCAAAAAACCGCTTGGAGTCAAGGATCTATCCCTCCAAGACTCAAAGAGGGATCTCTCTGTATTCTATAACTTTGTTTGAAATGGATATTAGGCTAGCTATGAGGATAGAAAGTTTGTTTTTTATTTTTTGGGTTGGGACAACAGAAGAGGACCATTGGGCAAAATGGAGTCAAGAGGTTAAGATGATTAGATGAATGAATAACAGAGACAAACTATAACCAGGAAAGGTAATCATGTCACTGGATCCTTTGATTTTGTGATATGGAAAGGAATAGTAGGTCAGGGTTCAATCCAAATGCAGAGCAAAGATTATCTGAATTCTACGTTCAAACTTGGAAGAAAACATAAATATTGCTTAAATCTTGAACATGGTATATGAGACAAAGACTGAACATAATATTCTTATAAACAATAAGAAAATAAAATGATATCTGAAACAAGAGAATGAAAAATTACATCAAGAATCACTTCACCACATGATCATGACACAAGAATCTGGAAACAAAATGTCTTTATATTCATCCAAAAAGTCAGTTACAGCCTGTTGGACATCTTTATAGTAGATGATAATATTTCCATACCATCCTTCCCTTCAGGTCCAACCCTTTTCTTGAATCTCTTGGGTCTACATATATATACAAAACAAATTTCCCCATATGAGGGGTCAAATTCTTCATGATAGGAGAAAATCACAAGAAAATCTCCAACTAAACTAAAGACTAGGAAGTCAAAAACTATTTTCCCCTTTTTACTCTAACTATTTCATTGACTTTAATGACCCTTTAATTACATTCAAATATTCATTCAAAGTTCATATACATTTGATTACATCATCTAGATACCTCATAAGGTCAACCACATCTTTTTAGTTCGAATTGGATCAAGGAAATTGAAAATTTATCCTATTGGTAAAATTTCTTGGTAAAAACACAACGAATTTTGCAGAAACGTAGTGTGATCTTTGAGGGTACTTTTGGAGGCTTTCCCTTGATATTTTTTCAAAAAGGATGAGTGTTATGGATATCTGAGGATGTCTACTATCCTCCTGAACAATTAAACAAGAAAAATAGCCACTCCAAGACATCAAAAACTGAATTTTCCACAACTGGTCTAGAAGCACAACGCCTTGGTGAAAACAGGGCCAGAAAGCAAATTTTCGCCATGTTTTTGAATTTTTGATACAAAATTCATATAGACCTGGACCACCAGTGATATATTTGAGATTTAAACTTCATAATATATTCATCCATGATGATAAAAGTGAATTTGGATCCTCCAAGAAAAAGCGTAGTGTGGGGTCGCTGCGCTTCTATACAAGCCTGAAATTGTTAATTTTTCTGTGTTTTCTACAAGAATAAGCCTTAAATATGTAGACATATCTCTCTAACCATAAACAATTTTACACAAATGAGAGAGGTTTTTTTGATTGGGTATGTTTGGAACAAAAACCTCCCCCAGGTGTCAAAAATAATTTCTCATTTGTTCACACTTCAATTTTTAATTTGGTCGCTAAACCTGTAGAAGCGTAGCGACCATACAACATAAACATAGCGCCATTTCAAAAGGATGTTTGGAGGCTTTCCCAGAGGATTTTTTGGATGAAGTTGGTATGTTTGGAAATATGGAGATGCCTACGACACAATAGAGTAATCAAGAATTGAAAACCCTTGCTCCAAACCCCTGAAAAACAGACTTTAAGTAAAACTGTTGAAAAGTGTTGCAACCCACCTGTAGCAATTGTATTTTGGAAATTTATCTTGAATAATAACACCTATGTATAAACTGAAGGATTGTTTTGTTCCTTTGTTTATTATTGACAAAAACCTTTTCCACTTTTGTCAAATTCATCTTCATTTGGTCATAAACTTATTTTGAAGCAAAATTGTCCCTATGTACAACAAATGACCACAAAACCCTAAAAATCATGCCAGTCACCTCCTTATCTTTGATCTGTGATGCTTGGTATCTTTGGTTTCCTTCCTCATGAACTTATCCAAGTTCCCATGATTTCATTTTGCATGATAGAAAACCTTGTTCTGACAAGGGAAAAAAAGATAGGATAAACTTTGGGAAAACAGAGGAAACAAGATTATGAATTTAATGATGTCCCACTAACTCATGACATGATGAAAATGACCATGAATGATAAATACCATAAGAATATGGAGGGATACAAGAAATCAAATGATCCAAGCAAGCCAAGTGTCTTCATCATGAGAGAAATGAAAAATAGATAGTTGAAGAATCAAGTCACCTATAATTATAGGACCCTAACATAGGCTCCACCTGGGGATGGAAACTGTTTTGAGAGTTGTCAAGAACCATAGAAATCTGAACATGTATATCAGTGCCTTATCCATTGGGCTAATCCCAAAACTTTATTATGCAACTTGCATCAGTTCCGATCCTCTGTGACTGAACCTTAAGCAGAAAATTGGTCTACATACCAAAATTTGAACTGAATTGACAAAAATGTTGGAAAAGTGCTCACAAGCCTGAGCTTATTTTCACACTGCAAAATTGTCTGCTGAAAATATGCTTATCTAGTAAGCTTATTTATTTACAATCCTATTCTAACACTGAATGCTTGGTTTTAATCAATGTGAAATATCCAATATAACCATTCAAAAATTGGATATAATACCTTAACTCCTTCACCGTTTTTCACAAAACTCAAAACTAAATCTATTAAGGGTACTTGAGAGTAATTGTCAGCCTGGTATTTACCACAAAGAGCTTGGTAAATCTGAAAAACAAAATAAATGCTGGAAACGGATTGGGGTTGTGCAGTGATGAATTTATCCATATAAATAGCCATAGGATCAAGATAGACTTGACCCATTCCTTGATATTCAAATTCAACCAATTCAACCTCATGATTTGGTACTATATGTATGTTGTCTAGATCCTCAAAAAAATTCTGATATGGCTGCAAATGTTCTAATGAGATTTGTAATAAGACTCCTGCTGAAAAAGATAATGAAGCTAACTGCCTGATCATGTCAATATCATAACAACTTTTCATCTCATAGATGGATGATGGAAAATGACTTTGACAACAAAACTCATCCAACACATCAGATATTGGATCCTGTAGAAATTGAGATGACTGTTACATTGGTTCCACTGAAACTTCTTGATTTTCTGTGTGTTTATCCTTTAGCACATACTCAATATTCTTTTTCAAAAAATGAAATGAATTAAATCTTAATGGTACAGAGTTATTTTGGATTAAATCATATTCTGTCTTAGGCTCTAAGATTTCATTTGGAGTTTGAAAATCAATGTAGGTCAAGTGGTGCAATTATAGGTTTAGAACAACCTCCATATCATCAATGGAATCTTCAACTGATTGACCAGAACATTCTCCCTCCCTACTATTGACAACTTGCTTACAATTTTCTCTCAAAAATTTAAAAGAAGATAAACATAAGGGGAAACATTTTTCCCTTATTCAGAAAGTTTTCTGCATTTTCCTCATCGCTGTCATGATTTTTGTGCAAATGATGATTGTCATATCTAAGCTGTAACTGATCGTATTCCTGCCAACAAAATGTTGTTGATTTCTTTGAATAGTAAACATCTATTTCAGCAACATAATCATCATCATACTGATCATACTTGGGTAGATTATCCAGGTAAGAATTTTCATCAAACATGGACATCATATCAGCTGGTTGTTCCTCTCCAAGTTGAGATGGAGTTTCATCTTTGACTGTGTTATGAATTAAATACATGAAATGATCATTTTCCAATCCATGATACCAAGGGTGAGCTACAACGTGTTTGGGAAAAATGACCCTTTCTCTCTTTGTAATCAATGATACATCATGCCTTTGAACAACAAGTTGTTCTCTTATGCTAATCCCGTGTAAAATTTCTTCCATGGTGCTGGCCATAATATCCAGTTTAGCTTCTGAAGATTTCAACTACTCTGATATTTTCTTCCTTTCATCTGCCTCCAGCCTTGACCTTTTGATCATCAAATTGGCTTCCACACTAATTTCACTATTTTATTTCCCTTAGTTGAATTGCCATCTCTGGATATAAATCATTTGGGTAGTGTAAGAGAGATAAACCAAGAGGTGGTCTTATATCAACAGGCATGGAATTGTAAACTTGATTAAATCTGGCTGAAAATTGTTGCACTGTTTCTCCTGGATGTCTTTTCAAGTGATTATATTCTTCCAAAATGAGGAAGGGATTCATTTTGATCACCCATTGATCCAAGAATTTTTTCACAAATTGATTGAGGTCACTGATGCTTGTAGTTGGCATATATTTATACCATTTCTTAGCTCTACTTTGTAAGGATAAAGAAAATATCCTAATACTAACTTCACTCTTTTCCACCTCAAAAAGGTCAAGATAATTTTCAAAACCTTGAATGTGTTTTTCCGCAGTGATGTAGCCACATTCTCTATCAAATCTAGGAAGATATTGGAAGTAATTGACAAGGAAATCATGGAGTAAGGGAGGTAAGACAAGAGGCTTGTATATATGTCGGATTTTTATAGGTTTAACAGTATGTACAAGGATTCTAATGCTAGGCTTAAACTCTTGATGCTCATTAAGTTGAACATGCTCTTCATAAATTTTGGCATTATCATCTAGATCGGGATCATGAGAAGGGAAGAGGTAATTAAAAATAAAACCTGTCACATATTAGATAAACTTCCAACTTGCATACCTGATATTTTCAGATTGTCTTGTCATTGTTTCAGGTTCTTCCTCCAGTGGAGTCTTTGAACTGGAACTGATCTGGAGTTGATTGGAATCGCCAGGTGGAAGATTCAACCTTCTTGTGTCTGATCACTATCCACCATCAGTAATCCGATTTGGAACTTGATATGGTTTTTTGAGGAAGGTCCCCAATATGGTCACCATTATGTTAACACCCTGTAATTTCCCAGGATGAGGAGAAAATCAGCAGGGGTAACCACAAAACCACTAGGAGTCAAGGATGTATCCCTCCAAGACTCAAAGAAGGATCTCTCTGTATGATCTAACTTTTT
>SNQJ01S0102062.1:29616-60263 GCA_010110895.2 Picea sitchensis
TTCTTCAGGAAAAAGTCCTTAATGAAGAGTTTGATCTTCCATTATCATGACATAATCATAATACCATCTCGATAACCAAAAATGTGGATAACAACAGGGGCAATCAAAGGTGTTCCCAATGTTCAAGCGGATCATTCATTGAAGCAACCTGTCAAAGATAGCACTGTTGATATAAGGGAACCAGATAAAAATGTCTCTGCTTTCAATCTAGAACACGAAATCAACAAAATCAAGATTCCAGTACCATTATTAGAACTTCTGAAAACATAACCATTCAGAAAAACTGTCCTTGAGTCTCTAGAATCTCCAGCTCATGTCACCTTCTCAGATACAGTCAACCTTGAAGATGAAAACCCTGCCATTACTATTGGACCTCACATTGAAGACAAAATTGATGCCTCTCCACCTTTTTACATTTCACTAAATATCCATGACAAGATACTGCATATTTGCCTAATGGATTCTGGTGCTTCGCATAATGTCATGCCTAAGGTGGTGATGGAAGAATTAGGGTTAGACATTACTAGACCATATCATGATCTATATTCTTTTGATTCCAAGAAAGTCAAATGTCTTGGGCTTATGAAATGTGTGGTCGTAACTCTTTCCCAATTACCTATGAAGAGTGTGGTGTTAGATGTTATCGTGGCTGACATGCCACCAAAATTTGGGATGCTTCTTTCAAGATCTTGGGCTAAAAGGTAGGTGGCACTCTGCAGATGGACCTAAGCTATGCAACCATACCTGTTTTTGGTGGCGAACAACGGATATTATGCAGAGAAATCAGATTGTCTTATTTGGTAAGTGATCATGATAATCCCACTAATCACCCTATATATGTTGTAGAAGATGATATGGGTTCTTCTATTTTTCATGTGGATGAGGAAATGGCAGAAGTATCAGTCAGAAAGTCAATAATTGCAGTATGAGATAGTGAAGACCATTTTGTTTGGAAAATGTATTTTGATGGGGCTTGTTCTAAAGAAGGTTCTGGAGCAGGTATTGTCTTCATTTCCCCTACCAAGGAGGTTATTCCAATGTCATATAAACTTGAATTTGACACCACTAATAACATCAGTGAGTATGAAGCTTTGTTGTTAGGTTTGAAAGCCGCAAGAGACATGGGAATAAATAAATTGTCTATTTTTGGAGACTCTGAACTTATTGTTCACCGGGTTAGAAACATATATCAAACCAAACAGCAAAGATTGAAACAATATAGAAATGAGGTGTGGGATTATGTGGATAATTTCTTCTTGGCATTTAATATTACTTTTGTTCACAGGGATTCAAATCAGCAATCTGATTCTTTGGCATTTGCAGCAAGCAATTTTAAAACTCCGATGTTTCCTTATTTGAAGTTTCAAATTGAAGTTAGACACAGACCTTCAATTCCAGATAATATAAAACATTAGCAGGTTTTTAAAGATGATGACGAAATTCAGAGATTTATGAAAACCATTGAAGAGTTTTCTAATATTTCAATTGATCGAGATGATGAAGATGCAGAAGCAAAAATACACACTGCAGAAATCCTTCAAGATACTATTGTTGGTCACAAGATCATCGAATTGAAGACAAACCATCTGCCTAAGGGTTTGGTTCCATTAGAAAGGTTGTTCGATCATAATGATGTCTCCAAGAAGGTTGTTATTCAAACAAAAGAAATAGATGTGGAAGACTGTGACATTAGTTCAGATGCAAATCCCAGGTTGGTAAAAGTATCCAGGAAACTATAAAAAAAGCAGAAGGAAGCATATATTGAATTAATGAAACAATATTCAGATATATTCACCTGGTCTTATGAAGATTTGAAAGTGTTTGATATAGAAATTATTCAGCATAAAAACCCTCTGAAACCTGGATCAAAACCTGTAAAACAGAAATTCAGGCAATTCAACCCTTTACTGTTACCAATAATAGAAAAGGAGTTGAAGAGGCTGCTAGAAGCAAAAATCATAGTGCCACTAAGATACTCAGAATGGGTAGCAAACCTTGTGCCCGTCAGGAAAAAGAACGGAGAGATAAGGCTCTGTGTAGACTTCCGAAATCTGAACAGGTGTTCTCTGAAAGACAATTATCCATTACCAAAAATGGATTATATCTTACAAAAGGTTGTTGGCGCAAAGAGAATTTCTATGCTAGATGGATATTCAGGGTACAATCAAATATCAGTAATGGAAGAAGACAAAAAGAAAACAGCTTTTACCACTCCTTGGGGGCACCTTTATGTATGAAAAGATGCCTTTTGGGTTGATGAACGCTGGAGCTACATTTCAAAGAGCTATGGATATAGCTTTCATTGGCGAGAAAGACAGGTTTGTGGTGATTTACCTTGATGACATCACTGTATTTCCAGCATCAGATGAAGAACATTTACAGCATTTGAACCATACCTTTGAGAAATGCAGGAAGTACGGCATATCACTTAATCCCAAAAAATCACATTTTGCCATGGAGGAAGGTAAGCTTCTTGGACACATTGTTTCGCCTGAAGGAATTAAAATAGATCCAGAAAGAGCAAAGGTTATTCAACTAATCGACATTCCGAGAAATAAAAAGTCAATTCAGTCCTTCATTGGTAAGATTGATTTTTTAAGGAGGTTTATACCTAACTTTGCAAAGATTGTCAAATACATCACTAACATGTTGAAAAAGGATGCAGAAATTAAGTGGATACCGGAGGCAAGAGAATCCTTTGAAAAGATCAAACAAGTTATTATTCAAGCACCTGTTCTAATTAGCCCAGATTTTTCTAAGGAGTTCATGATTTTTTCATTTGCATCAGAAAATACAATAGTCGTTGTTCTTTTGCAAAGAAATGAACAAGGTCACGAGCAGCCTATCTCCTTCTTTAGCAAAACCCTCAAGGATTTTGAATTGAAGTATGATCTAATAGAAAAACAGGCTTATGCCTTAGTGAAGGCTTTAAAATCTTTCAGAGTGTATATTCTTCAATAAAAAATTATTGCTTATGTCCCAAGCAGTGCAGTCAAAGAAATATTGGTTCAGCCCGATTGTGAAGGTAAGAGGGGGAAATGAATAACCAAAATCTTGGAATACGATCTCACCATAAATCCTACCCAACTGATAAAGGGACAAGGCCTCGCCAAATTAATGACGGAATCCAATTACAAAGCAATTGGATTATATCATCTTTCAAATCTGACACAGGACTCTTCTGTTCAGAATGAAGAAAATTGATTTACAAATAAACAGCAAGTATGTTTCTTCACAATGGTATAAAGACATCGTATTTTTCTTGTTGAATTTTCAATCTCCCCCAGAATTGGATAAATCAAAATACAGATCATTAAAGTTGAGAGCTGTAAAATATTGTATTGTTGATCAGACCCTATTTTGGAAAGATCCCAACGGTTTTCTGTTGAGATGTGTGGACGAAAAGGAGGCTAAACAAATCTTTCAAGATCTGCATCATGGTGTTTGTGGAGGTCATCATCATTGGAAGGCTACTGCCTTCAAAATTCTAAGAGCAGGCTATTACTGGCCAGTTCTATTCTCAGATATTTTTGCTCAGGTCAGGGCATGTGAACCCTGTCAGAAATTTGTTGGGAAGCAGAAACTTATATCTATGCCTCTGAAACCAATCATTGCCCACGGACCGTTCCAATAGTGGGGATTAGATTTCATTGGAGAGATTAATCCCACTTCATCAGGGCATCATAGGTGGATTCTTATGGCCACCGATCACTTTACAAAGTGGATAGAAGCAATTCCGACTCAAAATACTACAGACAAGGTAATCATGGAATTTCTAGAGGGATATATTTTTTCCAGGTTTGGTTGTCCTAAACGCTTCCTTATTAGGGAAAAGGTCTAGATCCACCACTCCACCTTTCCTAGTCACTTTTGAGATTTTTAATAGGAATGTACATAATTGTATGATGGATTTTGGTGCTTCTTCAAATGTAATGCCTCTTAAAGTATGTGAAAAACTTAACGTCGATCCTGAACAATCTGACATTCATATTATACAGCTTGACATAACCAAAGTTAAAGTGATAGGGAATTGAAAAATGTTTTAATCAGAATGTCTTCAAACCCTAAGAAACATCAAACTATTGACATCATAGTTGTGGACATACTTGACACCTATGGAATGATTTTGAGCATATATCGGTATGCTACACTTAAATGATATGTTTCCACATACTGGTCACACCTTTGGCTACCCTATAATGGAAAACCCAACCAGATCATGATTGATAGGGAATGATACATGAAACATGTGGTGACAAACTTGAATGAATCAAATGAAACTATAATGTTTAATCATTTTGTTTTGGGTAATTATTCATGTCATTCATCCTTTGGAAATTATTGTGTTGAGACCTCATCCTATGCGGAATCAAACACACAATCTGAAATCCTTCATTGCACTCAGATTTTCGAGCCTCACTTTAATATAACTGATGTAAATAGTCAGGATAATGTACTCTCTAACTTAGTATACATATATAAGATATAATTTTTTTCTCAATGTACTAACCATAGAATATTGAAACAAAAGAAAATCCCAAGTCCATACATAATCTAAAAAGAGACCCTAATATGTGGACTTTGCTTTTTTATGGGTCAAAATATCTTGAAGGTGTAGGTGTTGGTTGCATTCTAAAATATCCAAATGGAAAGAAATTCATGATAACATGCAAGTTGGAGCTCCAATGCACAAATAATAATGTTGAATATGAAGCCCTGCTACAAGAGTTAAAGAAATAAATTGACTTAGAATCCTAGAAGATCAAGGTATTTGGTGACTCTGAGATAGTCATAAGACAGGTAAGAAACAATACACATTGTCTCTCCAATCATATTAAACACTACCATCATGAGGTATGGGAATTGATCCAGTCATTTGATGCATTTAATATTGGTTTCATTCCTCACTCTTTAAATTGTGATGTTGATTTATTAGCCAACATAGCTTCCAAGCTTATTCCTTCTGATAACTTATTACCTGATACATTTTCTGTGGAACTGCTTTACAGACCTTCAATACTGAATAATGTGACGAATTGGAGGGTCTTTGATGATGACAAGAAGATTATTAGTTTCTTACACCTGGAAGACACCTTCAAAGACTCCATAATTGAGGAAAATCAACACAATAGAGAACTCAACGCAGATGTTCTAGGATCCACCAATCAATCAATGGAGCCAAAAAAACCGAACCAAATAAACAACATCCCCAAGAGTGTGATAAGACTAGAAAAACTCTATGACCTTCAAGACAAGTTTAAGAAGGTGACAAATTGTAAGAACAATAGCTCATCATTGCAATTTGAATTGATAAATTTGGGATCTGAGAAAATGCCCCAGACCATCAACCTAGGAAAGAAATGTTCTCCTAAAGAAAGACAAGCATTCATTAAGTTATTTAAAGAATACAAAGACATATTTTCTTGGACATATGATGATATCAAGACATACGACACAAACATTATTCAATATGTTATTCCTATGAAGATACAAACAATCCTTTTCAGCAGAAGTTGAGGAATATGCACCCGAGCTTGGAACCACAAGTAAAAGTCAAGCTTAATTAGTTATTAATTACCATAATAATCTTTCCAGTCAGGCATACCCAATGGATATCGAATATTGTACCTGTAAGGAATAAAAATGGAGATATACGACTTTGTGTCGATTTCAGAAATGGCAATAAAGCTTCAGAGAAATACAATTATCCAGTGCCTCCGATGGAGCAAATCTTGCAATGTGTATCTGGTTTTGAAATGCTCTCACTACTGGATGTTTTTTCTGGTTACAACCAAGTTCGTGTTGCTATGAGTTGTGGGACATAAACTACAAGAGACATTTTTATGACATTTGTGATCATTTCCTCTCCCCACTTTACACTATCTTTTTTGGGTCCCCAAGATATTGAATTTCAATTGAAGCCATAGCTAGGATGAAAGGGATAGTTTATTGGTACCTAGGAAGGTATTACACCTATGTTAGAGTGTATGGCACCATAGGATCACCTCATATTTTTCCATACGTCATCCCAAATCACCTTTTAAAAGAAAAGGGGTTACTTCTTTTCTCATGAGCAATACTAAAAAAATTTGGCCTCCTTTTCCTATTCACATAGGAAAATATAGTCTATTAAATGGACAACATGCTAAAAAAGAAGCAGAGGCTTTGCAAGATTTATTTTTATTCCTGGGAAGTGAAAAAGGACATCACCCACATGAGCTAGAAGTGAGTCATGTTAGATCTATGGGTATTAATCATTCTAATATCCATGTGGTAGATTTTGATGAAGACGGGTTCAAAGGAGTTTTGTTTTATGAAGAGGTATTATAGAAATTTCTTGATGATGCTACCAGGCAAGAGCTCTAGGTTGAACAAGAAGAAATGAAGAAGTTTCATCAAAACCAATTTCTTATATTGTTGCAAGAGGATCAAGATAAATCAATTAACAAAGAGCAGGAGAATATCAAAAAAATTGAGGAATTGGAGAAGAAGAGATTGAAAGTTGGTGTTGAATATCATATAAGACAATCTAAGGCAGAATATGAAAGGAAAGATGAAGAGGCCGAGGCATTGAGAAAATAAAGGGAAAAGGCAATTGTTGAGGCGGAGGCCAAAAGACTAGTTGAAGAAGCTAAGGCCCAAAAAAGAGAAAATGAAAGGGCAGCGGCTGAGGTAGAAGCTAAAAGAAAAGTTGATGAGCAATTGGAACAACATAAGAAAAAATAATTAAGCAAAACCTCAGGCATCCCATTGATTCCTAATCTGGGCTTGGTGAACATTTTTCCCCATGAATAAACCTCCCTTAATGCCATTCCAGGTAATACCACCTTCTCTTCACAAATCCTGAGTTTTGAAGGTGTAGTAGTGTCTATTAGAGATTATTACTACAATGATAGGACATGGAGCATTGAAAAAATGTCAAACAAAAGGAAAACAGGAGAGTCTACTAAGTCCAAATCATCTACAAGGAGAGTTTTGGAATGGAAAGTTGGGCTTGACCCAGAGGAAAATGTTCTAGAAGTAGGTCTTCTCTCCATTCGTTTACAGGTTTAAATGCCTTGTATGTCCTTGAGGTTACCAAAACCTTAATTACAACATGAACCAGAATCACCAAACTAGAGAAAAAATTGAAGACGCAGAAGGATGACTTCTCTACTGAGTTCCTAAAAGTTGTTGAGAAAAAAGACTAAATACATAAAGAATAAATTCAGAAGACTGTGTAGAATGTAAGGAATGAGCTCATGTTAGAATTCGAAAGATCCACCAGAGTTGTTGATAACCTCAAGACAAAGGAACTCAATCAATCCTTGCAAAACCAAAAGGATCAATTGAATGTTGAATTTAATCGAAGAGCACAGTCAAAATGAGACACCCATTCGAAAGACTTAGAATCTGCAAAGGTAAATCTTTGTGAAGAAGTTGAGTAGATCAAGAGGGACTATACCAAGGAGATATCTCATTTGTAGACTAAGTTAGATGAATACAAATGCTTTTTTGAACAGAAAAACCTTTAGATAAAGAGATTAGAAAAGTACAATGACCATCTTAAAGAATTTCTTAAGGACAACAAAGAAAAGACCCTAGCCCTAGAAACAATCAAGGAAGAGGCGTTAGACCTGAACGAAAAGATTAGGCTTGAGAATAAATATTTTTTCTTCCTTCTAAATGATATACAGACCGATCGAGATGATCAATTGAAGCTCGAAGACCATACAGTTGAAATAATGGATCAGTACCAAAAGGAAAATGATGCCTTCAACAAGATCGTGGATTGACAAGGAGCATATAGAAATCCCCCAGCTACATTGTCATGTTATTCCAGGAAAGAAAAGATAAAATACCAAGTGTTCTTTGATACTTGGAAGCCACTATTAGAAGATGTCCAAGTTGTCTAAAGGACAACATATAAGACATGCAAATGGCTATAGAATAGTTCTGATGATCTTTTAGAAGAATTCGGGATGTCGCTAATGCCCCCCATTGAGGAAGCAAGACCTGCCAAAATTAGGATAGTGGAGGTGGAGAAGCACAAGGAAACTAACAAGGTGAACATTGAACTTTTAATTGAGTTAAATAAACACTCTCTTGAAGAGTATCTATTGAGACCTGCCAAGATCATCACAATGGCTCGATATTTTATCGAATGCACAACCCAAAAATTAAAACAAGAAGTTTCCACTAAGGTTTTTGATGGTGAATTCGATGTCTAAAAGATGTATTCAGAGAAGTTAAGAAGTTTCCACTAAGGTTTTTGATGGTGAATTCGATGTCTAAAAGATGTATTCAGAGAAGTTACAAAATATCATGCATAGTTATTCACTCTAGAAGAAATATCGGGACCGAATGTAGATGCAAAAGAACCCATAATGATCCTCGGATTATCATAACTCGCCCACATGTCTCAGCCTTTATTTTGGTAACTCGATAAGGGAAAGGAAACGTGAAGACACACCTCCTTTGAAACCTTGCGATGATGAACTCTCAGAATGTAAATAGTCACCGAATAATTATAAAAGGCATTACTATAAATGAGGAATGGATTTTGACTCGGATTGTATCAGGAAAATATTATTACTATATGTGAATTTGAAAAAGAGACACTTTGAATATTTTGCTACAAATGTGTATGAATGAAACTATTATGTTTATGCGTGTTTATTTATGTGAATGTGTGGATTCTAGTGTAATGAACTATTTCTAGGCTATTTTTTGTATGTCTACATTTTCCATTATTTTCATATAAAGTGCAGTGACGATATGATAAGTTAGTGAATCAATTAGTTGTGTGTGACTTGTTATATTGTTAAATTGTCATATTCTTTCTTTTATGAATTCTTTATGATGCGAAAATATAATGTTTAACCGCACTTATTTTTAGAGTCTCTAATGTCCCCATTTCTATGGCTGCGATTACACATGTAGTGGTATGCCTACTAGAGTAGCCAAATCAGGGTGACACGAGTTTGGGAGATATTGAGGTGTTTATTTATCGGCTCCGACTTGCATCGCTCATTATATTTCATCATTATGATACATTCCAGACAGCCTGACTTTAGTTCCGCTGTATTCATCATTTCCATAATTTTGAGTTATCATGGGTCATATTTTAATTAAATTCACTAAGAAGTTCATAATGGCATTACTTGAGAAACCCTTAGTTTAATAGTTCGGCCGTGGACCTGAGGAAGAGCACTACTCGATAAGATGATGAGGAGGAATTTGCTGGCCAAAGAATCCAACAGGATGGATGAATCACTTTTAAAGTTAAAAGTGGTTAATAATCTAAGGATTTTAATCTAGGAATAATAAAATAAAGAAAAAGTTTCGTCTCTTGGAGAGAAAAGGTGAACATGTGTAACACCCTGTTTCCCCCAGTTTGTGATTATAACTATATTGGCCAAGGATTATGGCAAACTCATAAGTATGAATGTGAGTTGTAAATGGACCTGCAGGAAAAGGTCACCGAATGCAAATGATAGTTGAATTAATTGCGTAACTGGCTGACAGAGGGTGCGTAAAGAGACCACGATGGTGGTGGGAGCACCTTGAAAAAGGGGCGTAAACTTCCACCAAGAATAAAATAACGTATTTGGACTCCAAATCGCCCTGGAGAACTAAAAAGCCGCCACCGCCCGGAAATTAATGGCTCAAACCGGTAGCGGATGTTTGAGGGATGGGATGGTGAACCTACCATCCGTAGAGCCATCATGAAAGACCAGCGCGAGGGTAATCGTTCCAACCATACGCCTTATCCACTCGCAAGGTTGCGTGTGGATAAGGCGTATGGCAGAAGAAATTAGAGGGGGCGGACGCGAGGGGAAACTCTAGCAATTTTACGCAGAGTGAGTGATCGCAGAGGGAGGATTGCAAACTCGGCCTGGCACCGGCGCATTTAGAGACGCAGTGTCCGACATCGCGGGTCTCACGGGTGGCTAGTGGTAAATCCATTTGGAGTCAATACTTACTTGCTATGGAAAACGAAGACCCTCTCAGCAGTCGCGTTTATTGCTGAACTTACTTCTGATATGTGTTTTTGCTCATATTGCATCCGGAATTTATATGTTGTCACATATGTTCATAGACTCTAGAATGGTACATGTTTTCCTCGCGGTAGAAATGTCTGCGGTATTAATTGACGAGCAAGGAGTAGATATTAGCCTTAGAACTCCGCGGAAATTGTAAAGGATTGTCGCATGAGAGTGTTCGCGTATCGCTCTGATATGAATAAGTGGATATATGCTTATCACAAAGGATACTATGCACGAATTACGTCAATAAAAAGAAGCTAACCATGCCCAACCGTCCTCAGGAAGTTGTCTTCCTTTATCCGCTCGAAATGCCCCAGAGGGAATCTCTTCTCCGAGGTCTCCCTTGAAGCGTTCAATTAAGAACCCGCATCAGCGGGACCAACACTCGTGCCTTATTAACCCTCGCATCGGTGAGTGGTCCATTTTATTAAGGTTCCAAGGTGGTAGACGATCGACGATGAGGTCTCGCTCTGAGGAACCATAGTCATCCACTCTAATTATTAGATGTCGGACGGAAGTAACGCAGCGTTAATTTACCTTGCCCTCTATCATCGCGGAGCAACGAGGAAATTATTGGGATCGTAAATCCTGGGTCTTAAAGAATCCACTGACCGCGATCTCTTGCCTCATTACCCGTGAAACCGCTGATCCGGGAAAGGTGCGCGATTGCTGCTAGGTAGACATGCGAAATTATCCGGAACTGGTCGATCTTGACCAGTCCCTAATTCACCGAAGGACCGGTGAAGATGCTACTTGTTTAAACTCTAGTGTGCGAGGAAGAGTCCTAAATACCATCTCTAAGCGATTACCGCGTTAACATCCCTAAAAGCCACGGACAACAAGTTCATCGGGATTTTGTTGAGTCCGAGAATCGAGACCTCGTGGTCCTCGAAATCTCGGTGAACTATCCTAACCGCTGATCTAGACGCGGTCAAGATTTGGGAGGCGCTCTGATTTCACCCATCTGAGAATTTAGGAGTGTGGAACCATTGTAATAGGAAATCACGATCCACGATTTACCCGATAGTATCCGGAAACAATTCAATTAACAAAGAATATATACAGATCCCGGCGGGCTCTGGATCGGGAATCGGCACCCAGACAAGAGTTCATGTGATAAGGAATCGCGATACACGATTCTCCGATACACCGATCGCCCATTAGCTTAGGACGCTGCGGCGAGATCCGAGGGAGTTCGAAAGTTCTATGATGATATTGGGGATTTCAAGGACTTGAAACCCTTGCATTACTTAAACCGCGATATGCACCACTCCATCATGTTTCCGCCGAACCGACACGTCGTAGCATCCTGAGAATCGAACGGATATCGCCAGTCCGCATATGTGTTTTTTTGTCATCGCAAATGCCGAAACCGTGATGGAGGGTTATACGGCTGTAGCCATATGGTAAGTGGTCACATGGACCATGGTATAGCCAAGGAGTGCTAGCCAGTGTAAAGGTGCATCAGGAGTCGGAGGATCGAGAGTCCAAGGGACATGTGCATCTCGACATTGAAAACCCCGAAACCCCGACAAGAAATTAAGACTATGGTCTTGTGAACGCAGGTCGTATTGACCAGACTAACTCTGGAAGCCAATACACGCTAGAGCACATCGGATCGGATAACGGAGTTCGAAAGTACATGTGCACCTCTGTTAATCGAACTCCAAACCCCGCATCGGTGAAGCGTCGTGAGGGTCATATAGAAACAGGCTCGCTGGACTAGAGGTTTAACCAAGCTACCGAGGGCAAACTAAAAGGAGCTGCCAGGCAAATTGCTCCATCGCAGATCGGGATTCGAGGACAAAAGACTCTCGATAATCGCGAACCAAACCTAACTCCGATATTTAACCGGGCTAGCATTTCGTAAATGTCGGTTTTCTGGAGATTTATCACTTGAGGGAGATTAATCCAAAGTTTTTAAAATTACATAAGTGGGTGTTACAAAGTGGTATCGTGAGCATGGTTACAACACTCTACCTTAACCGGCCTCACATGCACCGCACTTCGGGCCAAGATAAACCTCGTTCGAACACTCCTATGAGGAGTAACCCCGACTTAACTATCTTATCCAGATTAAAAACTTGGAATATGAACAACTGACCGCGGTATGCATGTTAAAGAATTGTGAATTATGCACAAATTATGGAATATATATTTAATTTCATCAATATCCGCTTATTCCCTCATATTCAAGCCGGACGATCAACCACGTGGAGTCTAAACGAGTATGGTGATCACCGTGAGGTGGGAGAAGGCTCCCTGCCAAATGTAGACGGTGAGTCCGATGAAAGAAGAGCAAAGAGGAACCCTTACAGACTTAGCCGTAGACCGCGGGAGGGAGTCTCTGGCGATCGAATCGGCAAGGCCGCAAGGCCGAGCAATGAAAGGGATGATGAAAGAACAAGAAAAACAAACTCAAATTAATGCGCTCTACCGCAGCCTATCCGACCTACAATGAAAAATGCATCATGAACCCGAGATGCAAAATCATGGTCGTCGCGGTCACACCGAGAGAAGCACATCCAGAAAGGTCCACCCCTGTGAGGTAAAGGGATCGCGCTGTGATGATTCTACCGAAGGTATTCACGATTCGTATAGTTCTTCTTAGCAACAGGACCGCCTCTATTCTCCAAAGAAGCATAAGAAGCAAAAGACTTCTAAGAGTCACAAATTTGAGGAATTTAGGCCAAACCTCCTTCGACTAAGTGAGATAAAGAAGGGAGAGGAAGTTGATGCTTGGCTACTTGGGTCATTGAAGAAATATTTCGTAGTCCATGAATTCCTCGTAGAATTTGAAGGTCCGGAAAGTGGCCACTTTCACCGGAATCTGAAGGCTTCCATCCGGGTGGGAAGACCTTAAGAATATGAAAGGGGTCCGCGAGGAGGACCCGGCTCTTGGAAATCCGCTCGAGAAGTTCTTCCGGAAGAAGTATTTATCGAAAGGTATTTCTACCTAGAAGGCTAAAGAGTTTTTATGAACTCAAATCGACAATAACTTACCATTGGAGGAGTATGTCAACAAATTCTTTGACTTACTAAGGTACGTACCATACATAAAAGCAGAAGGCTAAGGCAATAACGCTTCATCGAATAGCCCCAAAGAATAACGGAACCGAATTGAGTTTGATCAACCAAAGACCTTAGAAGATACTATTTAAAGGCAACATATTGTCATGACAATATGGACATCGTGCAAAGTCTCGTGGAGACCGGAAAACGCGAATGGTTCAAAATCCGCATAAAGGTAGAAAATCCTCGGGATTTAAAACTACAAGAAGAACCTGCATCGAACTTCCGGACCGGAAAGTGTATCACTCTTCAACAATCCTCCGCTGGATGGAGATAAAAACCTCCGACTTATACCAATAAAGAATCGATAACCAAGGAGAAACCGTTGAATGATCAGGGAGATCATCTGAGAGATCGGCCCACCGGCCACCCAACAATGGAAGTTTATAATGCGTGAAGTTACCATTAATCAACGATGTGGGCCGAGTGGTGTCATTAATAGATGGCGCAAAATTTTGACAACAACTGGCTGACCACCAAGCTTTCATGGTGGAACTAGAAGGTATGATCTTCAAATACCTAGTATCCTTTGATTGACCCTCGTTCAAATTTGAGTTATATATCCCCTAGAACTGCTGATTGCGCAAGCTATAGCCATTGTGAAGCAAACTAAACCATGGTTGGTACAGCTAGCCACCGACACCAAAAGGTGGTAGAGCCATACCAACCGCCAGCTTAATGTTAAAAATTCCCCACCTGGCAACCCTAATGTATTACCCCTCGGGATCATAATGACCGGTTGGTTGTATGGACCGGCCGGGTCACCATAAAGCCAAACCGATCAAGTAATATAAAAACCTTAGAATGTGTAAGGAAGAAGGAAAAAGGATAACCCTTCAAGGATCCGAAAACATGTCTTGGTGAGACAAATATCAGCATTCCAAATGAGGAAATATTGTCGAAAGGGATGTCCCTTATATGCGCATTGCGTTAGAAACAACCGGTTGCGTAGCCAAGCCTTTAAGGTCACCCTCTATCCCGAGAGAATACCAGATGTGTTTCCAAGAAATATCTGCCCACCGGTGAAGAGACATTGACTTTCAATAGAACTCACACTGTGAGCAAGGTTCGGTGTTCAGAACACCTGTATCTACGGAGCATGCCCTCGAATTAGTAGAACTCAAATCAGAATTGAAAGAAATGATGGATAAGGGTTTATTCGACCCAGCGTGTCCCAATGGGGAGAACCAGTCCTGTTTATGAAAAAGAAAGATGGCACCCTTAGACTATGCATAGATTACAAACAACTTAATAAAGCAACCACAAAGAACAAATACCCCCTGCCCAAGATCGATGATTCATATTCGATCAGTTGGGAGGTGCACCTATTTTCTCGAAGATTGACTTGAGGTCGTGATACCATCAAGTCCTAATCAAGGGTGAGACATCCATAAGACCACTTTCCCTAATAATTCCATGGTCATTAAGGAGTTTGTGGTGGTACCATCAATGCCGTTGCAATGCCCCTGCTACTTCCATGTGTTTAATGAACAATATACCGAATTTCGTATAGATAAATTTGTATTAGTTTCTATTGATGATATCCATCTACTCTAAGAATAGAGAAGAACATGAAGAGCATCTTAGACTAGTGCCGCAAGTGCTAAGAGAGCACCAAATCTATGCTAAATTCAAATAGGCGCGACTCTTCGTATAAAATATACTACTTGGGACATGTTCGGGTCTAAGGAAGTTGGTGAAGGTAGATCCCCGACAAGATCAGGTCTATCATAATGCCCACCCAAAGGATGTCTCGACATTAGATCCTTCATAGGATTGGTTGATACTATAGAGATTTATAAAAGATTTCTCCAAAATTGGACAACCAATTTTGGAGAATCACTGCCCTCCAGAAGAAGGGAAAGAAATTATGTGGACACAACAATGCTAAGAAAGATTTCAACCTTGAAACATTTACTAACCCGCGCACCCGTTGGCAATCAACAATCTTAAGCCGACTTCCTTGCGGTGCACAAAATGTTTGCAAAGAAGAAGGAGTTCGAGGAGTCCCATGCGTGAAGGAAAATGCGGATCTGTTATGAATCCCAAAATTGAATGAGCATGAATTCAACTATGTGACTCAAGTGATCCCGGAATCATTTCCATAGTGCATGCCTTAAAATGTGGAAGCATTACCTCATAGGAAGGAAATTTGTATACCTCTAAGTGATGATCAATCGCGGGATTACTTCGTGATTTGGTTTTGATCAACCTAAGCTCAATACTAGACAAGTTTAGATGGATGGCCCTCCTTAGCCACCTGATTTTGAACCGCACATCAAAGGTAGGGAGAATAAGGTGGTCGATGCCCTTAGCGCGTTTTACGAGAATGATTCACCGCCACCTGCGAGTACCGGTGGAGACTCGATATCATCATGAACGTTGTCAAAGAGGCACAAGAAACGCATTCCTTCGGTCCGAATGTAATCCCTGCACTACAAATGGAACTACCGGAGTAAAAATACTGCTACAATGTATCTAATCGAAGGAGGTCTACCATGCATGCAGATAGATTGTACATCTCAATCGCGGACGATTTGAAGAGGTTCATCATGGATGAATACATAAAAGACCCTACACTGGTCACCCAGATACCAGAAAATGATTACGCCAATTCAAAACGCTCTTCCGGGTCGATTGAAGAGCATTATAGCCAAATATTTGGTCTAATGCATAGAATGCCAACAGTTAAAGCAGAACACCGACACCCAACCGGATTATTACAACCTTTACCCATGCCAGATCGGAAATGGGAAACCATCTCCATGATTTTATCACCGGATTACCAATTTCAACTGCATTGCACGTGATGCCATTATGGTGGTGGTCGAGAAACTGAGAAAGTCTGCTCATTTCATTCCGGCCAAATCAGCTTGCAAGGTGATAGATATTGCACATGTATTTATGAAAGAGGTGTTTCGACCGCACGACAGATAAGCCCAAGAAGATTATATATGATAGAGACAAAAAATTCACTTCCAATTTCTGGAAATCGCTGATTAGCGCTTAGAGACCAAATTGTTGTTTAGTACCGCCTATCACCCCTCAAACCGATGGACAAACGGTAAAGAGTAAATCGATATTACAAAGATATTAAGAATGCATGATGCATCGCCTTAGAAATGGAAGATTCACCGGCCATCGGGTAGAATCTCTATTTCAACAACGGGCTACCAAGCATCCTTAAAGATGAGTCCATTCAAAGTTCTCTATGAAGACAACAACACTCAGTCACCGGAGTAATCCCTGCGGAATGTGGGATTCTCTTTGACCCGACATGTTGAAAGAAATGGAACAACAAGGATCCAAATAAAACAGCAACCGGTCAGCTCGTGAACTCGAAAAGAAAAGCTATGCCGACAAAAAGAAAACTCCAAGAGAGTTCAATATGTGAGACCATGTATATCTCATAATTAAGCCCAAAAAGGAGTTCCCTAAAAAATGAGAGCTTGTGCCAAATTAGCACCCCTACGGACCTTTGTAGATTCTACGAACGAGGCCTACTCTGGCCGCACTTCCTCCCACAAAGTAGCACATAATGTTTTCCATGTTTCCTTATTAAAGAAATATGTACATGATGTTAATCATATAATTGACCTGTCTGCGGATCCGTGTGGAACCAGGGAGAATTCCCGCCGTAACCCCAATGCATATTACTGGATGTAAGGGAAAGCAACTCCTAATGTAAACCATTGCATAGGTAAAGTTGCAGTGGAAACATTTTGGCTCATATGAGGCTACATGGGGAAATGGAGGATGCCATGAGACAGCATATCCGATTTTGTTTACTCGCATATGTAATCTATGTTAGTAGCTAAGAACATCGAGGTGATGTTCCTTTCGAGGAACAAATAACTCGTTTCCCCGATTGTAAATATAACCGGAACCGCCAAGGACTACGGCAAAACCTGGTAAGTATGAATGTGGTAAGCCGTGAATGGACCGGCAGGAAGGCGAGGTCAATGAATGTAAAATGATAGTTTGAAATTGTCTGCGTAACCGGCCGAGGAGGGATGCGAAAAAGAGATTATGATGGTGGTGGAAGGCACCTTAAAAGGTGGTGTTAACTTCCATCGAAACAAATACCGTATTTGTTCTTCATTGGCCCGGAGAACCAATAGCGGCTCGTTGGCCCTGAAAAAATTAATGGCTCATAGACTGGTAGGCGGATGTCTTGATGAGGGATGGATGGTGAACCACCCATCCGGTGAGGGACGCCCGCCCGATCAAGGAAATTGAAATCATGCCACACGCAACCTTCTGAGAGGATAAGGCGATATTGAAACGATTTGAAGGGGCGACGATGAGGGGAACTTCCGGCAATTTTTACGCTAGAGTGAGTGATCAAGTAGTGAGGGAGGATTGCAACTCATTCCTAAGTAATCGGCATGAGAGACGTTGTGCCCGTGACATCGCGGGTTCAACTCTGGGGCGGCTAGTGGTAAATCCATTTGAGTCGCTGAGCCTACGGTTGCATGGAAACAAGCACCCCTCTCGCAATGCTTCCATTGGGTTGTGGAACTTACTGATAAGTGTTTTGCCTATGGCCATCCGAATTTATATGATGTCACATATGTTCATAATTTGTGGAATTTGTACATGTTTTCCCGTGTAGAAATGTCCGCGGTATTAATTGTTGATAAGGAGTAGATATTAGTTCTGTGAACTGCGGGAAATTGTAAAAGGATCGCCGCATGAGAGTGTTCGCACGTTTGATATGAATAAGTGGATATATTCTTATCACAAATGATACTATGCCCGACGCATCGCTGATGAAGCCAATCATGCCCAGCCATTCTCGTGAAGTTGTCTTCCCTTATCCGCTTTCGGAAATGCCTCGGTAGGGAATCTCTCCGGAGGTTCCTCTTTGGAAAGGTTCACCAAGAACCCGCAACAAGGACCAACGCCAGCCTTATTAACCCTCGCATTTTAGGAGGAACGATTTTGTTAAGGTTCCAAGGTGGTAGCGCTGTGGGAGAAGTATCGATCGACGGATGAGATCTCGTCGGAAAAATATGTAGTCATCCACCTACTATTGATCGGACGAAAGTAACACAAAGGGCATTACCTTTGCCCTCCTTCCTCTAATACCCGAGCAACGAGGAAATTGGGATCAGAATCCCAAGACCCAAAAAGAACGACTGACCGTTAGATCTCTGCTCACATTACCCGTGAAACCGTTGATCCGGAAAGGTGCGTGGATTAAGGTTTAGGGTAGACATGCTAGAAATGATCTAAAACCGGCCGGATCTGGATCATAGTCCCGACAACCGACAGATCTCAAGAAGATGCGCCAGAGTTAAACACTAGTAAAGAGGAAGAATCCTAGTCACGATCTCGAAGCGACACGTGTCAACATTCCGGAGAATTCATCGACAACAAGTTCATCTGGATTTTGTTGAGTCTGAGAATCGATACCTTGTGGTCCCCAAACCCTAAGAACGGATCCTAACCGCTGATCTCGGCAGGACACGTGTCAGTGTTCTGGGGAGTCGTTGAGATTTCTCCCATTGGAGAATTTAGGAGTGTGGAATCGTTGCAATAGGAAATCGCAATAAGCGATTTCCCGATAGGATCAGAACCATCCAATTAACAGGGACATCGGCGCCAGATCCCGGCGGGTCGATCGTAACCGGGTACCCGGAGACAAGAGTCTCATACACAAGGGAATCGCGATACGCCATTCTCCGATACAATCGATCGCCCATTAATGGTGGACGCGTGGCGGAGGATCCCGGAGAGTTGGAGTTTGGCATATTGGGGATTTCAAGGACTTGAAACCCTTAAAATGTTCCGCTGATATACCTAATTTTCTAATTCATCATAAGTCGCCGCATCCAAGGGACACATGTCAGCATCCTAGAGAAGTCTAGAACGGATATCGCCAGTCCCGCAGGTGTTTTGTGTCATCGTAAATGTCAAAACCCCGATGGAAGGTTATATCTACCGCAACAGATGGTGCGGCCTACTGGACCATGGTATGTCAAGCCAGCTGCTAAAGGCCGGTATCCATGCGTACATGTGCACCTCAAAGACCGCAAACTCAAAACCCCGGCTGTTGAAATTAAGACTATGGGTCTTAGAACGGGTGGTCGTATTGACCAGACTTAGTCGTAGCCTCCACGCTTAGAGCACATCTGGATCGGAGGGATCTGGTTCCGAAAGTACATGTGCACCTCGGCAATCAAGAACTCCTCAAAACCCCGACGAAGCTGCCGGAGGGGCCCATAGAAACAGTCGTATGGACTAGGAGGCTTAACCAAGCTGGTTGAGTAACCAAAAGGGGCGCTAAGTTGAAAATTCGTTCCATCGGTGATCAGGGATTCGAGAGGACAGGGATCCTCGACACCGCAAACTCCAAAACCCCGAATCCCGATATTTAACCAGGGGTTGGCATTTCGCAAATGTCGGTTTTCTGGAGATCTCTCACTTGTGGGAGATTAATCCAAAGTTTTTAAAATTATGATAGTGGGTGTGTTACAACAGGGGGGTATAAAGGAGAGATAGGGGCCTCTATTATCTCATTATGTTGATTGATTATTTTGTATTCGACCTCTTGGCTTGGAGAGTTCTTAGAGCTTGGGGTTTTGAGGGTTTTGGTGAAACCCTAGGATTGGTTTTGGTGTTGCAACGATACACCCTAGCTAGTCATTTTGTGGGAAGAGATCATTCTGATTTCTTCATCATGTTTCATTGTTAGAAGATTTACATTCAGTGTATCTGGATATTCTTCCTTTTTGGGCTGCGAAGTTTCGATTGCAGCTGAGTCTTCATTGTGGAAATTGAGTTTCTTGAGGTGGGGCGTTTTTCTTCATAAAGGTTGAGTCCTCCACCTTGTTGGGCGAATTTAGTGACCAAGGGGGTCATATTACTAATTAGAAGGGGCGAGTTTCACTTGTTGTTCACTTTTCTTTCTTGTTGGACACATTTCTTGGAGTCAGGGCGCATTCTCTCTATGTTGGGCGCATTATTGAGTAGTCAGACTGAGGTTTTTCCATTGAGAAGTCGAGTTATCCTATTGGAGGTCGATTTCCCTATCTGTTGATCATACCATCTCATTTGGGGGAGCTATTTCATTGGTTGGGCAAGTTAATATCAGACTTGGGTCGTTTTCTTATCTAGCTGAGTTGTATTCCTCCTTTGTGGCCAAATCTTTGAGTAAGGAACGATCTTCATGTAGTTGCTTACTGTGCAATTGAGGGACGAGTTTGGGTGTTGTTAGAGAAGTGAAATAAAGGTTACTAGTGTTATCAGATATGTTACCCATTGTTGGAATGTTATTTTTACCTTGTTGGTCAAAATTTTCACCTACAACTCTGTATTCTTCCGCAGCAATAATATCAGTTCTATTCTACCAGCAAGAAAATACTATTATCTGAAGTATTTCAAGCATACATGTGAGTTAACTGTATGTATTTTTTGGTTCTTTATAAGATGGAAATGAAATAAACATATTTGTGTTGTGTTTCCTTGAATACATCAGTTGTGTGTGTATTGTGGGTTTTCTATTCTTGTTGTGTATATCCCTATTGTATTAAAGAGTTAATTTGGCATATTCAAACCGCATGAAACCAACCATAAACACTCCAGAAAGCAAACAAAATCCACAACAGTGAGTTTGGGGATTATAAGCAATGAGAAAGCACCTACAGCCTAAGTGTTTGATGAAAGTCAACACATAGAAAAATTATATAATTTGCTACAGAAGTGGGAAAAATTATAACAGTAGTACATAGGTACATTACAGTGGTATCAAAGCATGTTCCTTTATAGTTGTGAGGTTTTGAAGGGCAACGTTGATAGAAGATACATGAGAAAGATGGAAAATCGGTTGGAACAATAGGTGTTTGAGGTGGGAATGAGGTTACAGTCACTCCCTCACTTCAAAAATACTCTTCTTAAAATTCTCAAGCAAGCAGCATAAATTTTATCTAAGGTGGGTCAGTCTCCTTCACATGTTATGTTGGATGCAATACAACCATTAAAGGAAGCTCTAGTTATGCCAAAGTTGTTGATACATCAATATGGAGAGGTGTCACTTAGGGTGGCCATATGTATAAGTGAGATCACTAGAATCACAACACCAAATGCTACATACAAAGATGATGTGTTGAGAGACACCTTCCAACTTATTATTACTATTTTCTTAGGGTTGGATGATATAGCTAGTCCCTTGTTTGGAGAGAGGGTTACCATTCTGGAAACAATGGCCAAGATTGAGTCATTTGTTTTGATGCTAGACATTGGGTGTGTTGACTTGATCCTTGAGATGTTTCACATTTTCCTCTTTGTTGTAAGTGGACATCATCCAGAAAATGTGTTAACATCTATGCAAGCCATTATGACTTGTATTTTGGACAACAGTGATGATATTCCAAAGCAGCTGGTATCACTTATACTAGCTTCCTTGGGGAGAGAAAAGGAGAATATTTCTTCGGCTAGACATAGACTCGCTATGAATGTAGTGGAACAATGTGCAAATAAGCTTCAGTCGTATGTGTCTATATCATCCGGTGACACTAGCACGTGGGATGAACAGGTTGATAGAAGGACAGTGCATGAGGAGATGACATCTTCATCATGTACAAAGGCTTGTGATGATATGAGTGTGAGTACACCTAAGTATGATGAGGCATTGACACTGGACGAGTCACCTTTGGAGACCGATATTATTTCGCAGGAGGTGTGTATGACTAAGGACCAGAGTAGCACAACGGATAAAGGGGGGCATTCTTATGGAGAGCCACACCATTTGGCAATGCAACTGAAGGTTGGTGAGGATATGATCACGGTAGCTATGGGACACTTTGATGCTACCCATGCACTGGTGGCAGATTATTGTTGGAGGGCCTCGATGGCATAGGTTAGTTCATATGGGGGACTTGTCATTGATGACTTCCATACGCTCAGTGAGAAAGTGACTGTGATGAGGGACGACTACCAACAATTGTCGATGGATAGGGATTACCTATTGGAGTTTAGCGAGATGCATCATAGGAAACTGAGGGAGCAGGAGGTTGAGGTGGACCGAATCACTCATGAGTTGGTGAGCACATAGAGATTCTTGGAAGGCACACATATAGCCCTTCAAGAAACGGGATCCAAAATAGAGGAGCTGCTTGAGGAGACTAGTCAGAGATCCACTACATCTATCTCAGCAGAGAGTCCAACATATTATTCAACCACATTGCTAGAGGATGTTTGTGGTTTAGCAATAGAGCACCAGTTGATGAAGGAGCATGAGGAGTACCCAAGATCATTGATGAGTATGGAGAGATATGATCAGGAGACATGGGAGGATGTCCATGGGTCACAGGGACCACTCTTCACGAGGGGTTTTGAGGTAGTTGGTCATACAAATGCTCATGGGGATTCCAAATCCAAGGAAATTTATGAGGACACTTCCATTTGTGTTCCAGGATTGACTGGCCTTCATATAGAGGTTGACCCAGTAGTACACCCAGGAGCCATGAGGTTGCAGGAGTATACATGAGATTACATGAGTATGCAGGGACATATAGTGATAAGTGGTAGTTCACAGAGACATATAGAGGTGTATAGTGGGATTCAAGAGGATGCATTGTATTGCAGGGAGGAGATGTACTTTGTAGAGCATGGAGATTCTTCTCCTTTGGGGCAGTATACAGATCTTGGAGATCACCTTCCCAGTAGCAGTAGTAGTGATGATGGATAGAGAGTGATTGAGCCGCATATTATGGAGATACCTACTATTGTACCCAAGGGTTGGTGTTCAGTGATGAGTATAGGCGATTATTTACCATGGGTGCCAGTGGACTAGCTTTTGGTCAAGTCCTTGGGATTGCCCAAAGCATATGATACTTTCCAGTACTACAGTTGGTTGCAGATATTTATGATAGTCTTTCTCAATACCTTCATCATTGACAACAACATAGGGGGAGATAGAAAGTGGTAGGGGACATGGAGAGTTGGTAGGATGAGACCACCTAACAGGAGTGTCTTTATTGCATACAATAGGATAGGGGTGGATCATTGTATTCCTTGATTTTATGAATTATTTATGTGTGAGTAATATAATGTTTAAGTGCACTTATTTTTGTATTGTAATGTCCCCATTTTGGGACATTATTACATTACAGAGTGTTATGCCTAACAGAGTAGCCAGATAGGGGTGACAGCGAGTTTGGGAGATATTGAGGGGTTTTATTGGGCCCAAACTGCATCGTTCATCATATTTCATGATCAGGATCCATTATGCACAACTTGGCTTTGGTTATGTTGCATTTCGACGATTTCCGTAATTTTGAGTTATTATGGGTCATATTTTAATTAAATTCACTAAGAAAGTCATAATGGGCATATTACTTAGAGAAACCTCTTAGTGTAATAGCTCATCGAAATCGAGAGGAAGGTCACTACGGGATAATATGATGAGAAGTGACTTTCAGTGGCCAGAGAATCCATAAGGATGGATAAATCACCTTTTAGAGTTAAAATGGTTAATTAATTAATGAAGTGATTTAATCAAGGAATAATAAAATAAAGAAAAAGTCACTTGGAGAGAAAAGGTGAACATGGGGGTATAAAGGAGAGATAGGGGCCTCTATTATCTCATTATGTTGATTGATTATTTTGTATTCGGCCTCTTGGCTTGGAGAGCTCTTAGAGCTTGGGGTTTTGAGGGTTTTGGTGACAAACCCTAGGAATGGTTTCGGTGTTGCAAGGATACACCCTAGCTAGTCATTTTAAGGGAAGAGATCACTCTGATTTCCTCATCATGCTTCATTGTTAGCAGATTTACATTCATTGTATCTAAGTATTCTTCCTTTTTGGGCAGCGAAGTTTCTATTGCAGTTGAGTCTTCATTGTGGTGGTTGAGTTTCTTGAGGTGGGATGTTTTTCTTCATAAGGGTTCAGTCCTCCACCTTGCTGGGAGAATTTAGTGACCAAGGGGGTCGTATTACTGATTAGAAGGGGAGATTTTCACTTGTTGTTCATTTTTCTTGCTTGTTGGACACATTTCTTGGAGTCATGGCGCATTCTCTCTATGTTGGGCGCATTCCTGAGCATCCAGACTGAGGTTTTTCCATTAAGAAGTCGAGTTATCCTATTGGAGGTCGATTTCCCTATCTGTTGATCATACCATCTCATTTTGGGGAGCGATTTCATTGGTTGGGCAAGTTAATATCATAATTGGGTCATTTTCTTATCTAGTTGAGTTGTATTCCTCTATTGTGGCCAAATCTGTGAGTAAAAGGAACGATCTTCATGTAGATGCTTACTGTGCAGGGTGACGAGTTTGTGTGTTGTTGGAGAAGTGAAATAAAGGTTATTATTGTCATCAGATCTGTTACCCATTGTTGGATTGTTATTTTTATCTTGTTGGTCGAAATTTTCACTTGCATCTCTGTATTCTTCCTCAACAATAATATCAATTATATTCTACCAGCAAGAAAATACTATTATCTGAAGTATTTCAAGCATACCTGTGAGTTAACTGTATGTATTTTTTGGTTCTTTATAAGCTGGAAATGAAATAAACATATTTGTGTTGTGTTTCCTTGAATACATCAGTTGTGTGTGTATTGTGGGTTTTCTATTCTTGCTGTGTATATCCCTGTTGTATTAAAGAGTTAATTTGGCATATTCAAACCACATGAAACCAACCATAAACACTCTAGAAACCAAACAAAAAACACAATAGTAAGTTTGGGGATTCTAAGCAATGAGAAAGCACCTATAGCCTAAGTGTTTGATGAAAGTCAACACACAGAAAAATTATATAATTTGCTATAGAAGTGGGAAAAATTATAACAGTAGTATGTAGGTACATTACATGTATAGCTTGATCATGATCAGGATAGGATAGTATAGGATAGGAATGCATCTTAGGACATTAATTAATCATTTTGGTCTAGTTTAGTTCTCTAGAATTTCAATTCATCTGAGAACATGTGGTTCTTAGATTCATATTTAAATAATAAGTTTAGGGCCCCCGAGGGGGTAGCTTAATAGGCAAGTGTCGTGATATGAAGTTCCATGAGGTTTTGGGTTCAACTCCCCCCGACTTATCTTGTGTGTCGCGTATGGGGCATCATGGGAACACCTAGAGGTTATAGTGGTAGCAATTGGATAACATGACCACGTGTAACTCGAGTATGTGCCCAACTAGTTGTTGATTCCACCAGACATTAAATAATAATAATAAGTTTAGATCATAAACGATGCCAATATTCTGGTCGGAAACGCTACCCCAAATGAGAGTTGGTCTAATTGGGACCTGTCTTCGGGCATTCTCCCTTATCTACTTGTTCGGGTCATTTTGGCCCATCAACGGATCAGAATTGGATAGTATAGGATAGGAATGCATCTTAGGACATTAATTAAACATTTTAGTCTAGTTTAGTTCTCTAGAATTTTAATTTATCTGAGAACATTATGTTCTCAAATTCATATTTAAATAATTAGTTTAAATTGGAAACCAAGACAATATTTTGGTTAGAAACACTATCCCAAATGAGAGTGGGTCTAATTTGGACATGTCATCGGGCGTTCTCCCTTATCTTCTTGTTCAGGTCATTCTGGCCTGTCAACACTTCCTACAGTAGATTCTTGTTTCAGTAAATACCTCCAAGGTTGATATATCTACGCAACTCCAGGAGAAATTTTGAGGCATGGGTTTTGTTAAGTATGAGGGTGTTATGATTACATGTTATTTAATCAATTCAAAAACCCTCAGTTACAGAGAATATCCTTGGTTAAAGTCATTGATCTATGTTCATGTAGCGGATTTATGTATTCCTACAATAGAATGTCAAAATATTTTCAAACGACAGTGCCACTCAGAGGCTGATCACTTAGCCTCACACTCACAACGCAGGATCCATCTAATGTTTTTTGTTAGGGTGAACCATCAGTAATCCTACATGTGTCTAGAATGAGAGATTGTTTTGAGTGCTAAATAATGATCCAGGTTATGAAATAGGAACGACAACACAAGAATTTGGAACACTCAAGCGCATGTATAAGAAGGAAAAGAATTACCACAAAAACATGAGGCAATTTCTTATGGACAAGGGTATGAACGTTTTTGTATATTGCTTAATGTGGAGGCTCAAAAGTTGCTACACATTGGATAAATATTTTGAAGACAATTTTTGTTTTGAATTTGTCATATGCACCGAAATTCAGCGCGCAGAGATCAAATTCATGAATTTTATTTATAAATTTGTTTGTATTTGTCTCACTATCATGTTTAGAAAATGATTGATAAGGTGATTCATACCTAAGAATGAACAGTGGTAGCATTAAAAGTGTGCAACAACAGCAAGGCATTATTTGCAGAAGTTGGTTTTGTAGTTTCATAATTTCCAATAGCACATCAGTGTTACCATAACAATCAATTGTTATGGGAAATCAGTATTATAGTTCTAGATCCTTCAGACCATATTCAGCATAGTCTTTTTGGCCCAAATATTCAAGCATCCAATGCTCATATTTAACTTGATCATCATGGAAGCACCCACAAGTAGTCCAAAATGTTCAGCATATCTCTTTCCATATCATGCAACTAAATTCAGCCCTCTTCATTAGGACCAACATACTTGCATCACATCTAAAGAAACCCAGCTGAAACAAAGGTAAAACAAAAATATAATTAGGTACTTACAATTTATATTTCTAAGTGCACATCTAACTTGGGTATTTATATCATTAAACTATTGAAGCTCTCCCATAAAAATTTCAATCCTTATACATTACCCTTATTATCCATCTCATACTTTGATGTAACATTCACTAAGTTTGATTACACATGCCTTACAGAATTTGAATCACTACAAGGATTCAACCCGTGAAAACTCAATTCCGTTTTTTGTTTTGTTCCTTTCCTCATTTCCCCTTTCCACTGGCATTGTCTAAACATTAAAAAGACTTAAGGGAAAACAAAACTTTTGCATTCAAGTCTTGCACCCTGAGATTGTATGTCGGATCATGTCTTGTAATTGTAGTAAATAAGATTAGAACAAGGAAATTTCAAGACCTTCTAACCTACTCAAGAGTGCAGTTCATCATAGCCTTGATTCATATGATGTAGAAGGCAACTTAGGGACTAGACATTCCAAGTATGCAACATTCATTCACAAGCTTTGTTGCATGAGGACATGCAATGACTTTAGTGTGGGGGAGATGTTGAGTCTCGGAAGAGACATGTTTTGAATGACCATTTAGTTCACTTGTCACTTGATTTCTCCTTTATCTTCACTTAATTGTCACTTGTATTTCCGTATTTGTCCATCTTATAATCATTCGCTACATCTGAGCTTCATAAGATAATTAATCATTAAATTCTTGTTTCTTCCCTGTGTTTTGATGTTTATTTAGAATGGAATTTGTGGTTTCCTAACTTACTTGGAAAATTTAGTGGTTTGAATCCGGTAGCAGACATCTTCTAAATCTTATAGAACTACCAGAATTCTTGTAGTGGCATGTTTCTAGAAGCCATTTTTCCACGACATTTCTGGACATATGAAGATGAATTAGGTAAATCGAAGACATGGATTTTGTGCAGAATGCCAAAAATTAAGTAAATCATGAGAAAATTTCCAAAACAATATAGTTTGGGAGATATGGGTGAATATTCAAGATGGATCTTCCCAGAAATCCTATAGTGCCCCAAATTCTTGTAATGCATCAATATTCGGGTGGTTACGCCTCCTGTGGACGAATTTGGGAATATGGGTTTTGTGAAGGATCATGTTGTTGTGCTTCTATGTTATTCAAACATATCCAACAACCATTAGTTAACCTCCATTTCCTTAATCAATTTTGAATTGGTTGTAGATCCATGCATTTGGGATATGGTCCCATTATGTTGTAACCACTTCCCTTTTGTGAGATGTAAACTATATGTATAAATGTAAGGAGGATCATTGTAATTGGGAGAATTATGGAATAAATAAATTGTTGCAGATCAAGAACTCCCCACTATTGTATTTATTGGTAGTGCCTTCCAAGGGAAGCAGGGCCCCCTCCCTCCAGTATATGTTGCCCAATAGTTTATTTTTGTTGTGTGAATTTATTTGTCTTTTTGAGCTGTAGTTTTATTTATGTTATGTCGTTCGACTAATGCTTGTTGGAATATGATTGTCATGCTTGTTTGTATGTCAGTTTGAATGGTGGTCCTCTTAACAAGGAATTGTCATAGTTGAAGTCTATGAAATTAATGGTCATCAATTCTTCATTGGTTGGCAACTACTCATGATAGACATCTTGCCTGCATGTATAAGTTTCTCAATTATGTTGTTTGTATTTTCAATTGAATGTTGTCAATATAACCTATAGAGTGAATCCAAAGGAGAATTGTTGAATATAAGGATAGATATTCAATCTGTAATTCTACCTTAGAATATTCATTGTTAGATGAGCAACTAGTTTTGAGATTTTTTCTTCGTAGTTCATTAGGAAATGGTGTGTTAGACATTTTGAGATCATATATGCATATATTTTTCCTAACACTTCATAAGTTTACAAACTTGGATTGATGATAAAATGTAACTGAATTATATTATCATATAATTTGACTGACACCCTGGTTTGGGTTGTCTCTACTATAAAATTAAACAATCCAGAGGTGACACTAGTCCAGTCAAGGAAACCAAATCTGGTGTTAGGTTGTTGTTTTGATGGGAGAGTCATACAAGAAAATAAAAGTAGTCAAAAATAACCACGAAGAAGGGGAATAAAGATATACAATATAGCTCAAGAGATAGGATTAGTCTACTTGTTGCAAAAAGGGTAATCTTGCATACCAAAATTGGGCTAACAGGACAGAGAAGAATAGAATTTCATATTGGTTAAATGTATCTTCGGTTGTTTCAATAGTTGTAACTAGCAACTCACCTACAATATCATATTGGCCTGAAGCTTTAGGTTGCAAGGAAAATACTTCAATAATGAATATCTCAAGCTCTAAATGATGTAAATTAGTATCAATAAAATAAAGGAATGGAAAAGACTTTAAACAGGAAGTAAAATGAACATAAAAAAGAAAAGAAAAGAATGTAGTCATGTGGGCATGTTGTTGTCCAAATACAAGACTTTTGAATATGTCCCCAAAATGGTCACCAAAAAAATGTTGACAAAAGGAAATGAATTTTCCTAAAGTTAATCTTTCGACCTATTGGTCAACTAAACCAAAAGGAAGTGGGAATGATCACCCTTATTTTATAGCCTTAATCTTAACACAATATCTGCCTTCATGATATGTCAGGTGAGGTAACTTTAAATTACATAATATGTTGTTGATCCACATTTGTGATCATTTTTTTCTTTTATTTAACTATCCATAAGATTCTTCCCTTGTTTTTCTTTGTCTTTTCTTCCTTAGTCTTTTTCTCCTTTGTCATTTTTCTAAACACTTAACCAAATTCAAGTAATGTGAGGCAGGGGTAGAACAATTCTTGGACCCACATGTCTTTAGGACCACAGGTTTGAAGTCTATAGTCCTACGTACTACATTTTTCACTTTCCAAACCTCATACTACGCTCTCATACTTACCATTTTTCATCTGCACAATATCACATCACCACTTCCCATCACATTTATGATCCCTGCCACATAAGATCCCACTTGTGTAAGAAAAATATCATTATTAAATTCGTGAAACGCCTATAAACCTTGGAATAAATTTAAATCTCCTCATCCAATCCAACAATATTAAGAAATATTTGCATTAATTGAACTATCATGACAATACGTAGTGAAATTAAGTAAAACCTAATATGCCAAGCTATAAATATTAACAGTAGCACCACATATTACCAAAGCCAAAATAAGAGAAAAGGATGTCAAGTAAGAAAAAGGAGTTGTATTGCGGAGACACACTAAACACACTCAGGTGTGAGGATCAAGAGTTTCAGTGGTTGAGGGAATACAATTACTACAAGGCTCTTTCTCTAGCCGAGAAGAAGACAACCTTAATTTGGACTGTAGGCATGGAATTAGTTGGTTGCGTTCCAGAGGTAACAGATTTCAAAGAATGTGTTCAATGGTGTTTTTGATGGGTTCAACTTCTCCCAACAATAGCAATGGGTACTCCTCGGTATACGATCCCAATTAGACTATACATTGTTTGGATTAGGAGTCCCATCCAGAATTTGGATCGACTGCCATTTATTGTTGTCTTTTGGTTTTCGTACCAGTTATGGTTTGGTATATCGATGAAGTGGGTGGATGCAATGCAGAGATGTAGATGAAGAAATTGTATGTAAAAAAACTAATATGTCACTAATCTATGCTAATCTATCCTAGCTAGGAGCACACTAGAGTAACCGGTGAGTTATAATGCCACCAAAACCTAACACAAGTTTTATACAGTTAGTTGTAACAAAGAGGAAGATTGGAGACAAATGCATACATATGTATATAATCAGATTATTCTAGATCACAACAATGTATAATGTAATAACCCACAATTCTCAAGGCATTTAAATATTCAAATAAATATCAATATCTGTAGAATGAAAAATATTGTATAAGAATTCATCTACAACAAACAAGCATTCTTG
>SNQJ01S0102063.1:0-14525 GCA_010110895.2 Picea sitchensis
AATCATTGTAGAAAAAAGGTTATAACAAAAATTCCACGGTGTCTCAGATGTAGTAGCGAAACGCCAAGACCTTGAGCTCTGATACCATATGTTACGAACCAAATATCAATAGAGCATAGAAAAACCTCAGAATAAGTACTCACCGCCTTGAAAAAGAGATAATTTCAGATAATAAGACTCTTCGAAGGGGCAACCTCCTTTTACCCCACATAAATGTTCAAGTACAAGATGATTCCAAATGAAAATGTCTCCTTGGTATATAAAAGAGACTAGGAGGTATAATTACAACTAATGGAATAAAACCGACATAAATAAAATAACATTACTAATGTAATATGCCCCAATTAAGAGGTAATGAGCCAATATTAGGGCTTAACACTGGAACTTTCGGTAGCGCCTTTATTTTAAAATTTTGGCAAGAGATTTTTACGATGAGTAATAACATGTTTCTAATTTTTTGTTGATGAGTAATAACATGTTTCTAATTTTTTGTTTTGCAAAAAAATATCGGCTCTTTTGGGCCAATCTCCAAGTTAGTGAAGATGTCAACGTCGAGCACCAAGAGCTATGCCACGATCAAGGAAGGATCCCACAAGGGACCAAATAGTTTGCACACCACGTCGATAATGTATTTCAAATGGTCGTGTATATAAACAATAGAAAGCTAGTTTATGGCTATACATGTGGGATAAGTAATATAAATAAAATAAATCCCCAGCCAACATGTAACAGGTGTGATATTAGGCATTCCAGTTTTGAAATAGAGGGTACGAAAGTGGTGAGAGGAACTAATCCTGTGCGCAAATGTCAACAATTAAAGCCTCATCATTTTCCAAATAATGGGCACACATGCAAGATTAAGGTAGAGCATCCAAAAGTTATGGAATAGATGGTGGTTTCGGTTAGAACCAAGAGTTCTCAGGCCTTGATTGATTAGAATTGCAATGGTTGACATATCATCACGCAGTCTCGGAGCCTTGAGAGGTCAATTGTGGTCGCCCTCTTGCAGAGTTGGTAAAGCGTGTCACTCATGCAAATGACATGGAGTCCTAGTCATAACAACACTTTAGTTGATTATACATGGAGAGTTGGGAAATCCCCTTTCAGTCCATTCTCTGAGAGCATGTCATTGCTGTTTGTACAAGGAGATGCAGTGTCGAGGAATGTTCTGTTGACTAGCCTAGATGTGATCAAAACATGGAAATGACAAGCGATGGAATTGTAATGGTCTTTGGCAATGGTGTAATAACCGATGCAAATAAATTTTCATATGTAGCCAAGGTCGGCCTGGCTCAAATGCTTAGAGGGTTGCAGGGATATTGTGTTGTTATAAGCAAAAGCAAATGCATGATGATGAGAAAGAGATTCTTTTCTATAGAAAGATGCGAAGGTGTTATCTGAAATATATCCTCAAGGAGAAAATGCAGAGAAACTATTAGAGGCCCAAAAATCTTTTGAGCATAAGTCAACATCACCAGGAAAACCCATGTTAAATAGGCAAAGATGCTTCTATACAACGATTCCCTATTATATAAAGTACAAAGGGATGACTGCAACATAGATTACTGTTGCAAATCTTGATAAAACATGAGTGCTGGAAAATCTTTTCGATAAAAAATATGGAAGACATGAAGATTTTCTTCTTGGAGAACTTCAGTTTGCCTTCATAGTTTTCTTAATGGGACAATTACTTGAAGATTTTGGTCAATGGAAAGTTGTTATGTATCTCCTCCTAATTTGTAAAGAAGAACCCTTGCTCATATTAATGGCATGAGCTTATCAACTTCGATGTCTTTCAAGGATCTAGTGATAAGATTTGATAACAAAAAATCAATGTTTTGATCAGTTTCAGATTTCCTGAAGAGCATCAAATCTACTCCAATTAAGGATATGATATTTGGCATCAAATGAATTTGAAGATCCATGTTTTTAGGCTAAAATCTTAGGTTTCAAGCAACAAATCATGCCACATTCTCAACAACTTCCATATTTGAAGGAGCTTAATTGCCAACAATCAAGTTATAGGTGGCAGGGATTTCAATATCCTATAATTTAAGTGCACACCTGAAAGCTAAAGAAGTACGTGGAAGATGATTTGTGTACAGTTGGTAAATATATGGTAGTGCAGTACCACATTCAGAGGGCACGATACCAGTTGTCCCTAATCTATTGCAACTGTTTTCTATTTTTAGATTTTTTATCCAAATTATTAGGAACAATTTTTCAATGTAGATTGATATAAATTCCTAATTTGTTTGGGACAGAAAAGGGGAGAGAGACCCGAGAGGGGAGAGGATTCAATATGAGGGACTAAGAGAGAGCTGTAGGAGGTGAGTAGTCAATGCAATATTTTGAAAATCTTGTCAATAATTCTATGTAAAGATCTCAACTGATAACAAAGTTCATGATCAGTTTGTTTTCCTTAGTTCATCATTTATTTCTTTTTCATCTGTTTAAATGTGCTTTATTGCTATAGGATATATGTATGCAATTCGGTGTTGAGAAGACTGTAGTATAGGATATACTGTAGTTTTCGCCACCAACCACATTTGAGACTTATATTTACAATTAGAAAGGGTTTTTGAATGCTGAGTATTCTTCCTTGTAAGTGTATCAAGGATCCATGTGGTTTTTGATTAACTTGCAGTTTTGTTTTCTTCTTTTCCTCATTCCATTTCTTTATAGCCTTGGAGATGATCTAAGTTTTGTTAGCTTGACCTACTGCCCAAAGAATGTTGAGACAGGGTTATTTTTTTTATTGGACTCCATGCCCAATGGCCATCTACTAATTTGCAGTTATCTCATTTCCTTAACACTGATCCTACCACTCTCTAAGGTTTCCTAAAACCCAGTTAAATCAAGGTGTGATAGGATTGACTCTTTAGCAATCAAGAGTCAACTTCTAGTGCTAACATGGCATTTGCATGGCACTTCTAGCGCTAACATGGTATTTGCATGGCACTTCTAGCTATGGATTGTGCTACCAAGGAAGACCATAATTAGACATAGTGTTGGACATACATGGGTTTGTTGATGCAGATTGGACTAGAGATCTGGATTGCAAAAGATCTACAAGTGGGTATGTGTTTAACCTATTTGGAGGAGCAATCAATTGGATGAACAAAAGACATGATGTAGTGACACTCTCAACTAGAGAAGCTGAATACATGGAAACCACTTATGCATGCAATGAAACAATATGGTTACAGAGATTGTGTTCAGGTATTAAGTTGGTACAACAAGCAATAAAGTTAGATTGCTACAGTTAGAGTGCAATCTTCTTGGAAAAGAACCCAACTTATCATTCAAAGACAAAGCATATTGATGTTCAATATCACTTTGTGAGAGACATGGTTGAAGACAAGAAGGTGTTCTTGGAGAAGGTTGACACTTTGAAGAATGTTGCAGATTCATTGACAAAGTCTTTGAGCATTGAGAAGTTTTCATGGTGTAGAGAAACAATGAGCATTGCTTCCCTGGATTGTTGACTATGTAATCCTGTGACCCCCTACATTCAAAGAAAATAACAAGTGGGAGAATGTTGGGTAGGTGTTATATTCTTTGCATGTGTGTGGGGGGTGCGTTAGATTTGACGACTACATCATGTCCGCCGGGTGCTTTCTTGGGGGGGTCCCAGGGGGGTGTAGGATTTTCCACCCCGGTTACGCGGAGCGTTTGGGGCAGCACCTAAAAAAATGTTTTCGGGGCTTTTTTTGCTATTTTTAGCAGTTTTCTAAATTAATCTCAGATTTAGGGATTAGGGTTTTGATAGTTGCAGAATACCTAAAATATTGTGTATATATTGTATTGCGAATGGTGAAATTAATACAATGAAGAGTCAAGAGGTGTGATACCAAGGAAGACTGACTTTCTCCCGGTTAAGGGTTTCCACTTTAAATCTCTGTGTACTATGTGTATGAGCCATTGATTAATTTATGTTTTGCTTAGAATCTGTATGCATTGCTTTACTTCACAGGTTTAAAAATTACAACACCAAGCCCTTTATGTACCTCGATGTTTGTGGCATTGACTGTTCAACTCTTCTCTTCACTTTGTCATCATGTCCGGTGACTTAGTGGTTTATGTCCACACCAACCTTTGTCTTATTTACAAGAAACGAGAAGAGTGGTTGAAGGGAAAGACAAAGATGTGGGATGTGTTTTTGATGATATGAGTTTGGATAGTAGTGTTGTGTTGGCATTAGCCAACTTGGATCTTAATGAGCCACTGCTAGAGCCAATCACTTTTGATGATGGTGATCCTCTTGAGAGGTCATTATCCACACCAACAGATGCATAATTTGCATTGGATATAGAGGAGGAGAGAGAAGTGGTAGTGATGCTGATCTTGATGATTATGACTTGGAGGACTATTGACAGTTGCGACTCATGAGCTATGAGATTCTTCCATATACGATTCTAGTATCAATGCTATGGCTATTTTGTATTTTCCATTGGCATTCCCACCTATATTATTAGTGACTCTGGCTCGGTATCCATGTACATGGTAATGCATTTTGATTTTGATGACTTAGTGAGATTGAGAATGCTATAGCTTATGGTTTTAATTTGTTGTGTGTTCAATGTTTGTTATTTGATCATCATTGATGTTACAATGGATTATGTTACATGTTTTGTATCATGTAAATCTTCTAGTTTCTAACAAAATACGAATCTTTGTCTATATTTCATTTTGTGTGTGTGTAATTTTCATTTTTTTTTTCATATATATATATATATATATATATATATGTATATGTCCTCTGTGTCCTGTTTCCGAAGACGTTGTGTCACAAGTCAGACATTTGTATTTTCGTGTTCTCTGTGTCAACGTGTTGGGTGACTTAGATCGAGGGAAAATATTGCCACGTGGAAGGAGAGATCAAGGTGCTAGACTTAATCTCGTCCCTTTTTTTTATTGAGTGTTAATTAAACCCAAGTTTCGGACAAAACCTTATCGGGGGTTCCTTCAGTGGGGGTGATATTCCACTAAGTGCCATAGTTGACTCAGTGGTTGGAGGCTTCTCAAAGAGTGAGATCATTCTTGGTGGGATTCAGAAGCTTGTATCACTATTCTAGATTAGATTGGGTGCAACGGTCTCTAGACTCCAATCCCATTCGCTAGTCCAAATTTCACAACTGACAAAGAGAGGGTTGTGATCGCGATCTGGTGCTCAGGAAGGTAATAAGAAGGCCAAGGTAAGTCTCCCTACAACGACCATCAAATTAAAAAAATCTAAATCTGTTTTATTTTGTTTTCAATAAAATAAAAATACAATAAATAATTTCGTAGCTGGTGCTTTATATTTTATCTTATTAACTAGTTGATCATTGGGGTTTTGATTCTAGATCTACATTCTGTCCAAGAATATTATACCCTCTGGTTTTCTGTACTTAAAATATATATTTCATGAGGGTATTGTGAGTCAGTTTGCAGATTTGTAGTCTATTACAACAAAACTTTCTACAGATTTGACAAAAATCACATTCAAAGGGTACAAACAAGTAAGCATTTATCATTAGAAACCCTTTGTTTCATTTCCAAATCTGATTTAATAGTGAAATATCTATTTTTTTGGATAAAAATAAACATATTCCAGCCATTATAAAGTTTATTTTTTTGCGGAAATAATTTTCTGGTATTGAATCCACGGGGGATTACATCCTCAAGTCACTGCAAGTAGTTTCTAGATTATTGGAAACTCTGTTTTACATATTTTAAGTGTTGGAATATCTTACTTGTTACAAAATAACAAAGTATTCATCTACTTACAACAACTTATCCAAGGGTAAATCAAGTAATACATCTGAAATTTGGAAAAGGCACCTATTACTCATGTTAGAGATAAATATTTAGATGGTTGAGTGATTTTAGTTTACTGGTCTGCGTTTTTCTGTAGTTTGCTTTATCATTCTAGATCAATAAAATACATAATTAACGCCTATCTTCACTTTAGACATCAATACTAGACATTGATCTACTTATCTTGAGTAAAGCTTTGTTTTGTGTGTAGATTATGGAAACCTTCCATAGCTTTTAGTAAGAAGTTGCTTAAAGAGTGGGGATTTATGTCGAGGTGACATTGAACACTTACCCTGTGTGGTACATGTTACCGATTAATTGAGAGGTCTCAACAAGTTCCTCTTGAGGCGCTAAGGTGGTGGACCACACAATACAAGTGCCCACTATCACCTTGACACAAATCTCCACTTTTTAAGACAATTCTTACTAAAGACTATGGGAGGCTTCCTTGATCTAAATAGACACAACTTCACCAAGATAAGTAGACTAGTGCTTGAATGTAATATCTATGATGAAGGTAGGAGTGAATCAATGAAGTGTTAGTCTAAAATAAATAAGTATGTGGCAGAAAAACACATACCAACAAGCTAAAACCACTCAAATCTCTAAATGTTTAGCAATTAAAACACCAAAAAATGAGTAATAGATGCCCTAACCAAATTTGAGATGGATTACTTGAATTAACCTTTGGAAAGAGGCTGAAAATAGACAAATATGTTGTTGTCCTGTACTTTTCAGATCTTGAAAGTGGAAAAAATGCAAAAACCAACAAACAAAAAGCCCGTTGTGGCCATCTAAAAGTGATGAAACACTCTAGATCGATAGATATATAGGTGAGAAGCTTGGGTAACAAGTTAGTAGCAAGTAAAATAGTTTAACACTTCAGATCTGCAAGTAAAATGGAGTTTCCAACAATTTGGAAACTATTCGCACCAAACAAGGATCAATTCCCACATGATCAATACTTAAAAACTTATTCCAATAATAAAGAACTGATTGATAATGGCTGGAAAAAGTATATTTACTCGATAAGTTTAATACTTATAAAGAGAAATCAGATCTTGAATAAACCAAGGATTACTATTGAAATACACTTACTTATTCCAACCTTTGAATGAGGTTTCTTGCTCGATCTGTGGATATATTTGCTGTAGCGAACTCTAGATCTTCAAAAATACGTTAGAATACCCATGTGAAATATCTGTTTTAAGTGCAAAAAAATCCAAGGGTAAAATATCCTTGGGTAGAAAGTATATCTATTATTAAAACCCCAAGGATCTACTAGTTAGTAAGATAAACTTTTAAGTACTAGCTAGGTATTTTTTTTTTTTCGGAAGAAAAAATAAAAGAGATTTAGATTTTTAAATTGATGGTTTCTATAGTGATGTTTACCTTGGACTTGCTATTACTTCCCAGAGAGATGGATTGCGATCACATCCCTCTCTTTGTTAATTGCAAAATTTGGACTAGAGAATGAGATTGGAGTCTACAAACTATCACACCCAATCTAGTCTATAATAGTGATACAAGATTTCAAATTGCACTAGGGAGGATCTCATTCTTTGAGAAGCCTCCAACTATTGGGTCAACTATTGCACTAAGTGGAATTTCGCTCTTGCTGAAGGAACCCCCGATAAGGGTTTGTCCAACACTTGGGTTTAAGTAACACCCAATACCAAGAAAAGAACGATATGAAGTCTAGCGCCTTGATCTCTCCTTCCACGTGACAATGTTGTTCTCGATGGATCAACCAAGTAGTCTTGCAATAACCCAAAATATTTGTGTTTATTATATGAAGCACAATTACAACAAGCTAAGAAGAAAAACATAGAATAATCAATCCATAATTTACACTGGAAAATAAAAGTTGTATTAAAATTACATAATGATCTCACTATTCAACAACTATCTAAGAGGGGTTTTATCCTTATATAATTATCTTTGTAACAATTGGTTTTTCTCGCCATCCCAAAATAATAATAATATTTGACTTGAACTCAAAGTCTAAGTCGTATGATGAAAAATGATTTTTTAACAATAAAAAGTCGTATGATGAAAAATGATTTTTTAACAATAAAGTTTCCCCAAGAGAGGGGTCGAATTGACTCCAAGAGGCAATGATTATGAGGGAAGATCCAATTTTCTTGATTTGAGGGTTGATTTAATTAATTATGAGGGTAGATTGCTTTAATGAACTCAACGACTAGGAGAGGTGCAATTTGCTTGAGAAGAGGTGCACCAACCACTGGCTTGACTTTCCAACTCCAACGTCTCCTTTATTTGACCCCAACGACTAGCTCCTTTGACCTAGGGACTAATTTTGACTACTCAACGACTAGGAAAAATGGCCAATTTAATTTGTTAATGCATTGATTTACTTGATTGGTCCAACGTTCCATTCCGTTTGACCAAATGAATCATTAAATGTTCGACGACTAGGTAGAAGTGGAGGACATTGCTTGGATTGAGTCCAATTTAATTTATTGAGGGAAGCTTTACTTAGTTAAAGGAGTGATTTACTTGATTGATGCAACAACTATGAGAAGAGTGGTGCAATTTGTCATTTAGGCTCCACATTTGACCCCCATGTCCACCATATTTTCTCCAACGTTTACCTTTGAGCCACAATTAACTCTTTTGACTTGGATAAATATCCAATGACTAGCTTGGAAGGAAATCGCCCCATTATTTCTGTACAACATATTTATAAGAGTTCGTTGCAAATTAATTAAATTCCAGACGACTTGCTGCAAATTTATTAAATTTAACTGAAAATCCGTACCGTGGAGCTGCAAAATTAACAAAAATAGATTGAACAACACCTCTGGTAACCAGAATGATGAAAATAAGCGAACTCAATAGAAAAATGGAGGAATTGCAAGAATTGATGCAGGAGTATATGAACCAGAATAACGACAACTAATTACTAGATCAATAGACTAAGATGAATGAGGCAGTTGTCCAATTACAACTAGAGCAAGTAAAGGTAAATAACAAGATGCATAAAAATCACGAAGAGTTAATAAAATTAATAACAAAAGGCAATGTTGAACAACTACAAAATTCTTCAACAACTACTAGTCCATCATTGAGCCCTTATAGTGCCTCTCATCAACTCATGAATATACCCCCACTAAACACGACCATACCGCAATTTAATATCCCTCCATCTAACACAACAGTCCCCCAAACAAACATAGCTCAGGGTATGGTAGTTCATAACCCATGTGCTTACACTGGTTTTTCATATCCATCGAGAGCCAAACTTGAGTTATCCCAATTTGACAGGAATGAAAAACTAGGAGTAGCCGGGTTTAATAAAGCCAAAGAATATTTCGAAATATATCGCATACATAATGATGATGAGAAAATCAGGCACACATCCATGCAACTGGAGCGAGATGCATATAACGGGTACATGTGGTGGAAGAAAACTAGTTACGCAATAAGTTGGACGAAGTTCAAAAATGATTTTTTTCAAAGATTCCAAGGAATCAAAGAAGAAGATTTTTTTATAGAACTCATGAGACTACAATAGGAAGGAAACATGGACGATTTCACTTGTGAATGGGAAACACTAGCCACAATAGTACCCTAATTATCTACTGAACGTCTAGTTCGATCATATATAACAGGTCTAAAACTTACATACATAACGAATAAAAGTTACACGATATCACATACATGGAGACAACGACACGTAAGGCTAAAGCCATAGAGAAAAAACTAGAGAGGTCGTCACTGCAAAGATTCGATAAAATATACTCAAGACGAAACCCCCCTCAAATTGCAGATGAAGAAAAATCAAGGTACCTTCCATCGCATTTAAGAGAAGGAAGCAAACCTTATTTGGAAACCCAACGAATAAAATAAGACAAATCAAAATATTGTGGCAAAAAATGGGATTTCAGACATAAGTGTCTCAAAGGAAATAACACCAAAAAACTATATAAATGCAAAGCACAAGATGATTATGATAATGAGGAATCAATTGAAGAAGAATTTGAGGATCTGCAAAACTTTTCTCTGGAACTAGATAATGACAATGTACCACAAGTATTGCTATCAATAATAAGGGGAATAACCCAACCAAAGATGTTGAAATTAAGAGGGCACATTGAGAAGAGAAATGTAATGGTCCTAATAGACATAGGGACCACTCATAACTTTGTTGACACAAATATCGCAAAGAGATTAAATCTTTTTGTGTACCCAATGCCCAACATGAGGGTCATGGTAGCAGAGAGTAAAAAAATTGAAGGCGTGGGAAAATTCCATAAGGTTAAATTACAGATTCAAGACTACAACTTAGAATCCCAAGTTTATATGGTTCCTTTGGGGGGAGTAGACGTAGTCTTAGGTGTCTAGTGGTTACAAACATTAGGTACTTACTCAACTAACCATTTGAAAAAATTTATAAAGTTCAGATGACGAGGGGAAAGATACAATTTATATGGTTTTCAACTACCTCAAAATCAAGTGGTGTCCTCCTACCAAATGGTGAAGATAATTCATAAGGGGGCACCAACATACATGTTACATTGCCATCAAATGGAAATATTGCCCCTTGAAGTAGTTAATATCGATCCACCTGAGATCCAAGAACTAATTCAAAAACATACGAAGGTATTTCAAGATTTACCCTTGGAGTTACCTCCAAAAAGAGAAATCGAGCACATAATTGAAGTGGAATCTGGGTCAGACATTACAAACATCAAGCCCTATCTGTACCCACATCGCCAAAAAATAGAGATTGAGAGAATAGTCCAATACTTCCCGAAGTGTGGGATTATCTCAAAAAGATGAAACCCCTATGCGACTCTCGTAAGTTTGGTTCGGAAGAAAGATGGGTCTTTCAGATTGTGTATAAATTACAGAGGGTTGAATAAAATTACAATAAAAAATAAATTTCCTATCCCCTTCATCGATGAAATATTGGATGAGCTTCATGGAGCTAGATATTTTTCAAAATTGGATCTGAGATCGGGTTACTATCGAATCAGAGTAAGGCTAGAAGATATGGCAAAGACAACTTTCGGTACTAATGAAGGACGATGATGCCCTTTGGGTCAACCAATGCTCCAACCACCTTCCAAGCTACCATGAATGAAGTATTCCGACCGTACCCAAGGAATTTTGTGGTGGTTTTTTTTGATGACATCCTTATCTACAATAAAACATGGGGAGAACATCTTAAACACCTAGAGCAAGTTTTCTCCCTTTTAGAAAGGAACCAATTTTACGGGAAGATGTCAAAATGCACCTTTGGGAACAAAGAGATAGACTATTTGGGACACATAATATCAAAAGGAGTGAAGGTAGACCCCAATAAGATTAAATCAATTATAGAATGGCCCAAGCCATGCATCATCACCAAGTTAAGAGGTTTTTTTGGGTCTAATTGGGTATTATTGAAGGTTTATCTGAAACCATGCTCACGTAACTGCCTCCCTGACAAACTTATTAAAAAGGAATTCATTCCAATGGGATGATCAAGAAGAAGGATGTTTTAAAGTATTAAAAGAGATTATGTCCACCACACCAGTGTTGGCCACTCCAGACTTTTCAAAACATTTTATAATTGAATGTGACACATCATGATATAAAATAAGAGCAATGTTAATGCAAGATGGCCATCCTATAACATTTGAAAGTAGGAAGATCAGTAAAAGAGAGTACTTAAAATCTACATATGATAGAGAGATGCTCGCCATTATGCATGTCCTAACCAAATGTCGACGATACCTTCTTGGAAGAAGATTCTTGATTCTCACAGATCACAATAGTCTCCAACACCTCCTTCAACAAAAGACACTCTCCACAGAACAACAAAAATGGATAGAAAAAATTGCCACTTTTGATATGAAGATATTACACAAGAAGGGTAAGGATAATATAACAGATGATGCCTTCTCATGAAAATATGAAGAACCATTTTCCCTTGCAATCTCGGTCATGGTGCCAGAGTGGTTAGATGAAATTCGTAGTGAATATGCAAAAACCCAGAATCATTCGCTATCATCAATAATCTAGTTGAAGGTTCCAAATTAAAATGGAATATTGACATCCTTTGGTATAAAAGTAGAATTTACCTAAGTTCTCACTCAAAATTTAAGTCCAAGATTCTTAAAGAGTCCCATGACTCACCAACAACAGGACACATGTGTTTTTTCAAAACTCACTGTAATGCACGTCAATCCTTTTTTTGGAAGGGAATGAGTAGGGATATTCAGAAACACGTAGCATAATGTGATCAATGCCAAAGGAACAAAAGTGAAAATGTTATGACCCAAGGATTCTCCATCCACTACACATTCCAAACCAAAAATGGGAAGAAATATCCATGGATTTCATCGACTGGTTGCTTATGTCAGATGGAAAGGAAAAAAACCTTTTGGTGGTGGATAGGCTTACTAAGTATGCCCACTTCATGGGAATCAAAATAACATATTCAAAAAAATAGATTGCGAAAACATTATGTAAAAATGTTTAAAAATTACATGGATTCCCAAGAATCATTGTTAGTGATAGAGATGCAAAATTTAAAGGTAATTTCTGGAAGGAATTCTTCAAATAAGTTGAAACATCTCTCAACATGAGTTCAACTTACCATCCATAAACAAATGGGCAAATTGAAATTGTTAATAAGTGTTTGAAAGCATATCTTCGTTGTTTTGTTACCGATAAACAAAATACATGGCTCCAATGGTTGCATCTGGCTAAGTGATGGTATAATTCCACATACCATACTCCCACCAAAATGACTCTATTTTAGGTGATTTACGGTTATGAACCTCCTAAATGGAAGGAATTCACTATAACACAAAGAAACATTCCAACAGTGAAGGAGAAATTAGAAGAAAACCAAAAGGTATTCAAGGCACTCAAAGAAAACTTAAATATCGCAAGGAATCGAATGAAACAATAAGATGACGAACATAGGACTAAAAGAGAATTTGAGCTTGGATATTGGGTATTCATAAGGCTCCAACCTTATAAAAAACTATCCTTGAAACAACAGGGAAAGAAAAAATTAACTCCAAGGTTTTACAATCCATTCCAGGTTAACAAAAAAATAAGCTAGGCAACGCACAAGTTGGACCTACTGAAAAAAAACCACAATCACAATGTCTTCCATGTGTCTTGTCTCAAAAAGGCATTGGGTAAGCACCAAACAACTCAGACAATGTTTCCTACGTTTGATGATGAAGGCAAGATTGTTTTAGAAGACATTGTGATCGCGAGTAATTAAAGAGTATCTCATCAAGTGGAAGAGCCTACCAAAAGTTGATGCTTCTTGAGAGACAAAAGATTTTTTTCAACAACATCCTTCCTTACCCATGCTTTGAGGAAAAAACATTCCTTAAAAGGGAAGGCAATGCTTTATATTCATATAAATAGGACAAATAAGAAAAAGTTAGATAATAAATAAAAAATACAATCAATAAATAATATTTAAAATTAATAAAGAGTCATGATTCTTCATTCAAAATATGTGTGGGGTATTATTTAAATGGACCCCCGCCTATCAATGTAATATGATCTTCATCATTCATCATTTATAAAAAATATATTATTTTTCAATCTTCAAATATTCTATTTCTTAGTAAGATAATAACTATCTCCAATTGCGGGAAAAGTGCTTTACACGAGAGTGTGTGAGAACCCCAAAATATCTACAAATGTATGCTTGAAACACTCACAAGATTTTTCATTAAAGACTAGGAAGGTAATATAACACAAATTGTTATCCCTTCTTGAAAAAGAAAGAGACTAAACAGAAAGGAAATAAACTAAAGCAAAATGCATGTCTATTCTAAGAACTAGAAATAACAACACTCAATGAAATGAAGCAACACACGCAAAATTTATAACTAAAGACTTACTATAATACAAAGATTCCCCTGATAGCATCAGATGTCACCTGGATATAATAGTTTGAGAATTTTCCCAGTGATGGGCAAAGGTAGCTTTTCACAGTCCAAATGGCGAAGGTAGAAATAATTTTTACCTACAGGTTCCTGAATTTGATATGGGCCCAATCAAAGACTTTCAAACTTACCATGGTTACTTGGTTGCTCACCTTTCTTATTCCATAGAAAGACCAAGTCACCTTTCTGGGAGTCTCGCTAACGAGCCTGTTTGTCGAACGTCTTCTTAGTATTTTCTTGTCTTTGAAAGAGACGATCAAATGCATGTCTTTTAGTCTCATCGAGTTCAACCAATTGGTTGATCCTGTTTTTCAGGGCTGTTGGATTAGTATAAAAATGCTGCATAATTTTGTACAGGGGAAGATTTAGGTGAATCGGTAAAGTAACTTCCTTCCCTTATACTATTTGAAATGAGCTCTTCCCAGTGGATTCTTTCTTCATTATCTGATTAGTCCATAAAGCATATTTCAACTTGTTATCCCAACTTCTCTTATTGTTGCCGATTGTCTTCTTGATGATATTCATAAGATTCTTGTTGTTGGACTTGACCAATCCATTTCCCCGGCGATAGTAGTTGGATGAATGTGACAAGTCAATGCCATAGTTGAAACAAAATGTTGATAGGCCTGTTGAACTAAAATCTTTGACATTGTCGGTTGTGATTTTCCCTGGCACCCCAAATCTCGTGATAATCTTATCTTCCCATAAATTAATTACTATTTCATTGGTTTCCCTCTTTGTTGGTATGGCTTCCACCCATCTGGTGAAACAATCATTAGCTGTAAGGATCCA
>SNQJ01S0102063.1:26069-54186 GCA_010110895.2 Picea sitchensis
GTCGTAACGAGGCAGTTCGTTACAAAGAAGCTCATCATCAGAGGAAGTTAATACAACACCTTCTCCATTACCTGATTTGGAGTTGACTCCATTGAAATGCATTTGCCACATGTGGGCAATGTTGTTCCGATTGATTCTTCTGCTGCCCACATTGTGTATAATCTAAAACTTCCTTTTAGGAAAACAACTTCATTTCCCAACTTCCTCAGATCTTCTACATGATCCCGTCTCATTGGTTCTCTGCGTAGAGTAGTTGTCTCGCCATATGGGGTGGGACTGGTCGCACAAGAAAAACCCATATGAATAGTACCTTCCACATCTGTAACCCATTTGCGGGATGCCAACATCCCCTTAGCGAATGACACATCTTTAACAAATACATCCATATTGACAAAAACATCTGGATTAATTGCGAGATGAATTTCAAGGTCTGTAATTAAACCAACTGCTTGGATCTCACGTGAATCCAAAGCACATATGTTTCTGTAGGGTCTCAAGAGTGTTAATCCCATTCTCTTGGCCACCTTGAGAGTCATTAGATTCGTGGAAGCCCCAGAGTCTAACATGTAATTGTGAAATATCCATTTTGTTAACACAAGAGATATAAAGAATGGCTCATGTAACTGATTCTTTCTTGCTTTGGTCCATGTTGTTGAAATTATGATAGGGGGATCCTCTGTCATATCTGGTGCTGACTTTGAGCTATCAATAGCTTTGAATCCCAAAAGCTTAGCAATTTGTGTCTTGAATGTTGGAAAGTTGACTACTTCAACTAAAGGTATTGGGACTTTCACATTGTTGGCCCATCCGATGATGTCTATATCTGTTCTACCTGGAACCGATTCTTCTTGAGGACTCTGGACTTGAGGAGACTTGTTTTGATCATTTTTTCTTTGGAGGAACGATTGGGTATTTTTGCATTGAAACATGGGATTTGTTGTTCTTTTGACTATATGTCTTCCCCTTGAACCTATTCATACACATATGGTGTATCACTTCAGGGGATGACATCTTTCCAAATAAATTTGTTGCTCTATCAACCTATGATTCATTTACTTGGACCTAGGAATCTTCTTTCATAAGATTGATTCCTCCACCTAACATCATGTTACAAGTATTTGAATTATCTCATCTTGCAATTTAACCTATGCCTCTTGGATTCTCCCACTTAATCCTTTATGCATACATGCCACAAGTTTCTTCCACATGAAATGCCTTGCAATAGTATGGGTATGTATGATCCACCACATTTGTTGTCTCAAGTGTGTTTGGGGGTTTTTGATTTGGGAATGGGCCTCTAAACACACCCCTTGGTTGAAACTTGTTTTGTTGTTGTTGTTTACGACTTTCCAACTTCAAAATCTTGTCTTGCATTGCAGTATGGTTTTGAGTGATGGTCACCTGCAACTCCTTGAATTGTTTTTTCTAGAAAGAACATAGGATTTGGAGGATTTGTTGAAGTTGAGGCCTTTACCTTTTGATTAGTTCTTTCTCAGGTAGTTGTTAGAAGATCGAGCTTTCTGTACAACTTCCAACTATCATCTATTCTCTTAGCATTCATCTTGGCCCAAGTTATATTGGTAGGCTTGGATTGGTTCAAGAAGAAGCTGAGAATCCTTGAAAAACATTCATATAGTATATTAAGGTGGCCTACATAGTAGGCTGATGTGTCTGCGAGATTTATCGAACCAACTTATTAAATCTATAAAGGTGTTGAACCTGCACAAAATAGATCTATCTAGAAAATACCACACACATTTGCAGAGAGAAATTGAGAAAGAAGAAGCAAGAGAGAAAGAATGGAAGAATTCTCATTAACCGTTATGAATAATAAATAATTTACACATGATATACTCTGTATAACTCAACCAATGAGCACTGGAGGAGAATCCAATGCTCCATAGTGGTGGTATAGAGTGATCTGGACACACACTAGTAGTTACGGGAGTAAATTTCGACCTAGTCTAGTCTCTCAGGCAGTTACGGGAGTGAACTGCCACCTAGTTGAGTTAACTAGTCTACCAGTCTTCAGTTAATTGACTGAAATAGAGTGAAGTGAGGAGAAGATTAGGGAATCATGGGTAATGCACAAGTTTGGTGATGATACCAAGGCTAATGCACATTAGATGATGATGATGCCAATGTTGCATGGTGACAGAACTAATGCATCATCTAGACTCAACTCAACTAGTTAAACTGAAGTGAAAACTGAAGGGAATATTCTCCCTAGAGGAATATTCTTCCGAAACTATAAGAGACTGGATAATGACTAATAAACAAGGAAAAACCTTAGGAAAAATAAATCCTAGGTGTGTGTGAAGTAACTCCAACACCCCCCCTAAACATCACTATGGTGAAAATAAAGAATGGGTCCTGGCAACAAGGCCATGTTAGGTACCCAAATACAAAAGATACACTGAAATAAAGTGAGGAAAGAGGGAAAAACTCATGGGAAACCCCCCCCTCAAGGTACAATGTATGTAAAAAGAAGAACTAAAGTTGTCAGGCAAATGCGTCCTTCACTCGAAGATGACTTCACAGAGAATGGGACTTCTGCTCAGTGAAGGTCTTCATGAAGATGCATGTCGTCTGTTTTGATGAAGGAGAGAACTGTAGGTCGATGATCCCCTTGTGTACTAAGTCCCAGATGTAGTGCATGTGGATCTCGATGTGCTTCGTCCGCTACCTCTGAAATGGATCTTTGCAGAACTTTGGAGTGCTCTAGTTGTCACACGAGATGACGACCGACTGATGAAACTGAATGCCCAACTCAGTGAGAAAATGTTGTAGCCATGTAGCCTAAATGGTTATGTTAACTACCCCTCTGTACTCTGCCTCGACTGAAGAAAGAGAAATAGTATCTTGCCTCTTTCTCGACCAACAGATAGGCCCAGAACCAAGACTAAGTGAGTAACCAGATGTGGACTTATGATCCGTGCTGTCTCTAGCCCAGTCAGAATCAATAAACCCGATGAGATCTATTGTAGAGTCTGTTGCATAATGAATCCCAAAGGTGATGGTTCCCTGTACGTATCGAAGGATACGCGTTGCAAGTTTCCAATGTAGCCCATGCGGCTCCTGCATGAACTTGGAAACTGTGCTAACTGCATAGGAGAGGTCTGGTCTGGAGTGTGTGAGATAAAAAAATCTCCGCACTAGCTGTCTATACGGTGTGTTGTCAACCAGTGGAGTGTCCCCGCCATCCTCAAGTTTGACTCCTGATAGGAAAGGAGTCGGAGCAGACTTGCAATCTTTCATTTGAAATCTCTCAAGGAGATCTCATGCATACTTGGCCTGAGATAGTTTGATACCTGATGCATCCTAAATGATCTCGAGTCCAAGGAAGAAGTGTACCAGACCCATGTTCGTCATAAAAAACTTGTCATGTAGAATCCTATTAATTGCAACAATCGATGAAGTCATGCAACCGGTGATCAACAAATCATCAACATACAAAACTAAGAGTAGAAGTGAATCAGTCATCCTGAGCATGTAGACATTTGGGTCTGATTTACAACGGACAAAGTTCTGTGACATGTAGGATTCCATCTTGGCATACCATGCCCTTAGAGCCTACTTGAGGCCATAAAGAGACTTGTTCAATTGGCAGACCAAAGATGAATCTTGCATAAATTCCTAGGGCTGCTCCATATAGATCTCCTCAGAGAGATCACCGTGAACAAATGCATTCTTCATGTCCATATGATGGAATTCCCATCCCTTGTCTGCCGCAATGACAAGCACCAAACTTATGGAATCCATCTTCGCTACTGGAGCGAAGGTCTCATCATAGTCAATGCCATGGACCCGCTGAAAGCCTTTGGCAACAATCCTGGCTTTGTATCTGCTAATTTGTCCATCCGCTGCGCTCTTGATCCTGTAGACCCATCTACATATGACAATTTTCCTTCTAGAAGGAAGGGGAACCAAATCCCAAGTCTGGTTGTCGAGCAGGGAGTTGTACTCCTCCTACAAGGCAGATTCCCAAAAGGGATTTCCAGCAGCCTCGCCATAAGACTGTGGATCTGAAGACTGAACCAAGAAAAGATGCATGGATGGAAATGGTTTAGTGGCAGTGAGTGGAATAGGAGGCTCCTTGAAATCAGATCGAGTCCTCCTAGTATCGGTTGGATCACCAACAAGATCCCCTGCATCCTGAAGAGTAGTCTATGCCCACTTGGGCCTCTTCTTTGGCTCTGCATTTGCATCTGACTATACTGACTCTATATCTAGATCATATGAATCCTTTGAATTGAAACTCTCTTCTGAAGAAGAATCGACATGTGCATGCTCATCATCTTGGACAGGTGGAAGAATGAAGGTGTCTGCATGCTGCTGCTAAGGTACATGAAAGACACTTTCCTCGAATTGGACACTTCACTCAATGATGAGCTGGTCCGAGGAAAGATAAATAAGTATGTATCCCTTCACACCGTTGGGGTATCCAAAAAATTTACCCTCCGTGCTCTGTGGATCAAGTGCCTTCCCCTTTTCAGAGGGAATTTGGGCACATGCACGTGAACCAAAAATACAAAAGTGGGTCACTTCTGGTTTGAGGCCGCTCCAAGCCTCGTAGGGGGTCTTATCTTTCACAGATCTATGGGGAGATTTTTTTTGGATGTAGGTTGGACAATTAAGTGCTTTAGCCCATAGTCTCTGTGGTAGTGACTTCGCATGTAGCATGCAAGATGCAATCTCTTTTAGAGATCTGTTTTTCTGTTCAACAACTCCGTTTTGTTGCAGAGTATAGGGAACTGTGTGCTGCAACTGAATCCCTGCCTCATAAAAAAGATTCTAGATCTCATGATTGACATACTCTCCCCTGATATCAGTTCAAAGGATTTTGATTTTCTTCCTAGACTGTGTCTCAGCCAGGGCTTTGAAATATTTGAGGTGTTGAAAGACCTCATATTTTTTCCTGAGAAAGTAAATCCATGTGAAACGTGAGAAATTATAAACAAAAATGAGAACAAACCTTGTTTTGTCGATTGATGGATGCGAAAAAGGACCCATGAGGTCACTATGGATTAGATATAAAGGAGCGGAAACTCTCTGAGTCTTTCCTTTGTCAAATTTATCTTGAGGGTGTTTTCCAAGAACACATCCCTCACATATTCCTTTGGAGAAATGGATGTCTGGTAGAACGTCAACCAATATTTGCTTGCTAATATTTTGCATATATCTAAAATTCAAATGCCTGAACCTTTCGTGCCATATCCTACTACTTTCATCAACATGGGTAAGCAGTAAAGTAGAATCTGGTTCAATAAATTTAGAAAATGTATACAATCTAGATTGATGATTTACCTCACCGGTAGCAACCCTGGAATTGGTTTGTATTTCATAGATGTCCACTGCATTTGGTGTGAATATTAATTTCTTTCCGGTGCCATAATTCGTCATCTGATACACGGAGAAAATATTGACGGAAAGTTTGGGAACATGCAACACATTCTTGAAGCTTCTATTGGTGAGTTCAATCCTTCCTTTACCGGTGACCTTGATTGGAGAGTTGTCCCCCATCATAATAGGATCATCTTTGCATGCATCCAATGAATAATAAACTGCTTTTGTAGCAACCATGTGATGTGATGCTCCTAAATCTATGATCCAAGCATTGGGAGAGGAGTTAATCAAGGCATGGCTAGAATTTCCTTTCTTGGTATTATGATTTTCTGGCTTCTTCTTCTTGGCACCCTTAGGGATGCGATATCCAAGGTTGTTTTGATGAAGTATTTGAGTAATTAGATCTATTTGTTTCTGCATGCATGCAGATTCTGGATGGAATCCTTTATGGAAGTATGTGCATTTATCGCCTTTTCTTCCCTTTCCACTTTTGGATCTAGAGGCATTGGTGAAGGGTTTTGAGTACCCTTCCTTCTTCGGATTGGCATGAGATTTCCTTTTTTCTTTATCTTTATATTTCTTATATTGATGGCTACCATCTTGCATAGTAATTACATGTGCCTTTGGGCCTTTGATTTTTTCCATGTTGATGACCTTGGTTTGCTGTTGTGTCAGGGATTCGATAAATTCTTCAAGAGAAGGCATCTTCGAGTTGTATCTAGAGGCGAATTTGACTGAGTGGAATGTGGATACAAACACAAAGAATTCAGGACCAAGTTTGGAGAGAATGGTGAGAACCATTTGTTTCTCCTCCTTAGATTTATCAACCCCACAAGCTTTGAATTGCAACAGTAAATCCTTGAATTGTGTAAAGAAATCTTGGAGATTGTCGAAGATTTTTGGATCCAATGTGAGCAATTCCACCTTGAGAATGTGTCCCCTTATCTCATCCTGTTTTCCAAAGAGACCTTCCAAGGTGGTCCAGGCTTCATTGGGAGTTTTACAGGAAGATATGTGAAAAAAGATATTGGGAGAGATGAGACTGCAAATTGTTCTGAATGATTCATTCATTTGATTTAGATACTTGGATTTTTCTATGGCTGATGTCGGTTCTATGTCTGTATTAAAGGTTAACCTGTACAATCCTCTGGTTCAGAGATGCATGATTATTCTCTCCTTCCATGCAAAGTAATTGTAAGGTGTAAGAATGAATTCTTTTGGGAATTCCATTTTTCCTCTGTCTTCAATCTTTGGTATCTGCAACAAATTTGGTGTAGCTTTTGCTTAGCAGTCCATTGGCTCTGATACCATGTAAATGTGTTGAAACTGCACATAATAGATCTAGATAGAAAATACCGCACACATTTGCAGAGAGAAATTGAGAAAGAAGAAGCAAGAGGGAAAGAATGGAAGAATTCTCATTAACCGTTATGAACAATAAATAATTTACACATGATATACTCTGTATAACTCAACCAATGCGCACTGGAGGAGAAGCCAATGCGCCATAGTGGTGGTTTAGAGTGATTTGGACACACACAAACAATTATGTGAGTAAACTACCACCTTGTCTAGTCTCTTAGGCAGTTACGGGAGTGAACCAACCACCTATTCGAGTTAACTAGTATACCAGTATTTAGTTAACTGACTAGAACATAGTGAAGTGAGGAGAAGATCAGGGTATCATGGGTAATGCACAAGTCTGGTGATGATACCGAGGCTAATGCGCATTAACTGGTGATGATACCAATGTTGCATGGTAACAAAACCAATGCAGTATCTAGACTCAACTCAACTATTCAAACTGAAGTGAAAACTGAAGAGAATATTATCCCTAGATGAATATTTTTCCTAAAATATAGGAGACTGGATAATGACAAAAAAACAAGGAAAAACATTAGGAAAAAGAAATCCTAGGTGTGTGTGAAGTAACTCCAATAAAATATGACCATCTCGAAGCATCACCCATTAGAGAAATAACAAATCATTTGAATAACACATCTACATGAGCAATACGCAAAAATATCATGCTTTAAATAAATTTATCCCAAAATTCTTTTGCTCCCTCAATTTAGTTTTTATTGAAAGTGGGTATGTTTTTAAATGAGTCTGGGAGATCACGGGGATGCCCTACAATGTTAGTAAATTCAAAAGGTTTATATGCATCTGTCAACTATGTGGCAGTGATTAGATCCAAATTTAAATCAACGAATGAATTCCTTAAATCAAGTAAAGATTCAAAAAGCTACTTGAGTACTTACTTTCTTAGCCTTTATCTTGTGCATTCTTCTTCTGTAAACCAATTCAGGCTCATGGACAAATATGGTGTTACCTTGAGGTTTGATCTTGTACTGTACCTCTTTGTTTTATTTTGTTCAAGTGGAGTTGCCAGATGAGATCCTCCAAGTTAGCAACGATAATAATAATGTCACAAAGATACAAAAAAAATAGTTGACCAAGCCTGTGTCATTAGAGAATTGGGTCAAATGACCTTGCTCCTCGACAACGACACCAAAAAATTTACTAATAGATTTAATGGTTTTGACAAGGTCCTATTGAGGCGCTAAGGTGGCACCACACAAGACAAGTGCCCACTATCACCTCAACACAAATCACCACTCTTTAAGCCAACTCCTACTAAAGGCTATGGGAGGCTTCCATGATTTAAGCACACACTTCACCAAGATAAGTAGACTAGTGCCTAAATGTGAAATCTATGATGAAGTTAGTAGTCAATTAATGAATTGCTAGTTTGAAATAAATAAATATGCTTATTTAAGTATTGTATGGAAGCCTGTGTGAGTATTTTTTAGTTCTCTACAAACGTTTTAGGCTACAAAGCTAAGTCCATTATCATGCGAAAGACATCTCAAGGGGATAAAGAGAAAAAGAAAACTCATAAATACAAAAACACCCGGATGGCGAATTGACGTCAACTTGTTGATTAATTAGATTGAATACTGCAGAAAAAACGCAAACTAGCAAGCTAAAACCACTCAAATATCTAAATATTTAGCAATTAAAACACCAAAAAATGAGTGATAGATGCCCTTACCAAATGTGAGATGAATTATTTTAATTACCCTTTAATAAGTGGCTGAAAATAGGAAAATATGTTGTTGTTATGTGCTTTTCATTTCTGTAAAAGTGGAAAAAATACAAAAAACCAGCAAGCAAAATACCCTTAGAGGCCACCCAAAAGTGTGGAAACAAGCTATATTGATTATCTATAGGTGGGAAGCTTACGAAAAAAGTTAATAGTAAGTAAAATAATTCAACACTTTAGATATGCAAGTAAAATGAAGTCTCCAACAATCTCAAAATTACTTGCAACAAACAAGGATAAAATCCCATATGATCAAAAATATTTATTCTAGCAAGAAATAGTTGGTTGATAATGGTTGGAAAATGTATCTTACCCTAGGAATCTAATAATTATCAAGAGAAATCAGATCTAGAATAAAACAAGGGTTATTAATGAAACACACTTACTAATTCCAACCCTTGAATGATGGTTCTTGTCTGATATGTGGATAGATTCGCTGTAGCGAACTGCAGATCTGCAAAAATACCTTAGAATAACCTCATGAAATATATATTTTAAGTGAAAAAATCAGAGAGTAAAATATCCTTGGATAGAAAGTAGATCTAATATTAAAACCCTAAGGATCTACTAGCTAGTAAGATAAATTTCAAGCACTAGCTAGGAAATTAATTTTTGTATTTTTATATTTTATTGAAAGAAAAACAAAAGAGATTTAAATTTTTAAGTTGATGGTTGTTATAACGAGGTTTACCTTGGCTTTGCTATTACTTTCTAGAGCATCAAATTGCAATCATAACCCTCTCTTTGTCAGGCCTGAAATTTGGACTATAGAATGAGAATAAAGTCTAGAGACTATCACACCCAATCTAGTCTAGAATAATGATACAAGCTTCTGAATCCAACTAGGGAGGATCTCACTCTTTGAAAAACCTCCAACCACTGTGTCAACTATGACAGTAAGTGGAATTTGACTCTTTCTGAAGGAACCCCCAATAAATATTTGTCCATCACTTGGGTTTAATTAACACCCAATGCCAACAAAATAAGGAGATGATGTCTAGCGCCTTGATCTCTCATTCAATGTGACAAATGGTTCCTCTTGATGGATCAATCCAATAGCCTTGTAGTAACCCAAAATACTTGTGTCTATTCTATGAAGCACAATTACAACAAGCTAAGAAGAAAAATCATAGAAGAATCAATCGACAATTTGTACTTGAAAATGAAAGTTATGTTAAAATGGGATTCTGATCTTACAGTTCAACAAAAACCATTTGAGACGAGGATCTAACCTTATATAATTTTCTTTGTAATAACTAGTTTTTATATCCATCCCAAAATAATAATAATATTTGACTTGTCTTCCACAACATGGAGACTAAGTCATATGGTGAAAAATTATTTTTAATAATAAATGTTCCCCACGATGGGGGTTGAATTAACTCCAAGAAACAATGACTAGGAGGGAAGATCCAATTTTCTTGATTTGAGGGATAATTTAATTAATTATGAGGGTTTATTGGTTGAATGAACTCAATGTCTTAGAAAGAGGTGTTATTTGCTTGAGAAGAGGTGCACCAATGACTAGATTGACTTTCCAACTCCAACATCTGCTTTATTTGACCCCAACGACTAGCTCCTCCGACATAGCAACTAATTTTGACTGCTCAACGACTAGGAAAAATGGGCCAATTAGATTTATTAATACATTTATTTGCTTTATTGGTTCAATGTTATATTCCCTTTGACCAAATGGGTCATTAAATATTCAACAAATAGGTAGAAGAGGACGACATTTCTTGGATTGAGGCCAATTTCATTTATTGAGGGATGATTTAGTTGTTTAAGGGATCAATTTACTTGATTGATGCAACAAATATGAGAAGAGGGGTGCAATTTGTCACTTAGGATCCACATTGACCTCCACGTCTACCATATTTTCTCCAACATTCACCTTTGACCCATGGTTAGATCTTTTGACTGGGATAAATATCCAATGACTATCTTGGAAGGAGTTCATCCCCTTAATTTTGTCTTGATTTTGCTAGATCCCACATTACTGAGTTGACGGATTACAACACATGGGTTTTGTTTGGAATGAAATTTACCTTGTCTTTGACATCATATCTACCCTTACATGTCATGGAATGACCCTCTTTTGCCCATTTTTCCCATAAATATATATGCGTCACCTTTTAGAAGTTGATTTTTGTTTACAAAGCTTATTTTTGACAAAATTTCAACATGGCATGTCAAGTATATATCATGACAATCATTTTGAGCCCTTGTTGTATTTCTGGTTACAGGACCCTATGCATTGGGATTCGTGAAATTCCTTGGAAAACATAAAACATTGTGAACTATGAGATTGCCATGTTGAGAAGTGTAAATGAATATACTACACCATGGCCAAGGATATGCATGCAAACTCTATGACACATGACAATGTGGGAAAAGATGTGTGCTTAAAACAACGGGCACAAGAAACTCTACATAGTGTGATCACCGCTACAAAGAACCAATGGCTCCCCTAAATCATGTATCCCAATAGATCCATCTCAAGGATTCCAATCCTATCTAGGAAGAAAAGAATTGAGTATGGGGGCTAGAGGAACCGAGCATGGATGGCCATCAAAAGGCCTAGGACATGATATACATAAGCATCCAGTTGGCCTACAAGGATTTAAGACTTGCATCTGTCTCAGTCTTACAATGACGTTGTCATTAAAAAATTAGGGTACCTTTGAGGAGACAACAATACCACCTTAGTTCCTCGAGAGCTCCTTGTCGATATTTCTATATCGATCGATAACATTTTTGGCGTCGTCTCTAGGGGAACAAGGTCATTTGGTCCAATTTCCTAATGAGACAATCTTGGTGAGATTATTGTTATTATTGTTAACTTGTAGGATCTCATCCGACGACTCTACTCGAACAAAACATAATAAAGAGGTACATTACAAGAAACCATTCTCCAAGGTAAGAAGTAAGGTATGTCTTGGCATCTCCATCGTGGTATTTTTATATATGTAGGTACATTACAAGAAACCACTCTCCAAGGTGAGAAATAAGGTATGCATTGGAAACTTCATTGTGATATTTTTATAAATATTTTTCATCCCATATTTTCAGTTTAGCCCGACTTCGAGATTCTATGAATAAAGAAAAGATGGAGCTCATTTCATGGTTAGCAGAATGTTATACTCCGGTTGAATTTTCAGTTATGAAGTGTTTTACCCACGATCATATAAATGGGTCGAATGACTCACCCATTTTCTATGGATACAGGGATTCAATTGTGAAACACATTTTTGTATTTATCAACTACTGCAAGAAAAATGACTTCCTTCATCAACTTGTCATGATGAAATATTTCTTCATGAGTCTAAAAGGGTCTACACAAATTTGGTATGAAAGCCTTGGCAAATGCATGTTTACATCTTTTGTATAATTTTTGGAGGTGTTCTGTGCAATATGGGATAATGACTCAAAAATTTGGTTTCCCTCAATTCAAGAAATACAAAATTTATATGTTGCACATAATCTTCTAGAAGAAGGCATTGGTCATTTACCTAAAGAAGAAGAAGAGATAATTGGAAAAAATATGACCAAATCACATCTAGAATCCTTTCAAGACAAGGAATGACTACTTTACCTTGAAAGTCTTAAGGAAGTTGTTGATGGGAGGAATGAGAAAATTCTCATTCAAGCATTTTTGAATCTCATTAGGATAGGTGAGATAGATACGATTATCACCCTAAGCTTATAGTTTGTCAAAAATCTCACTCGGATCTCAAGAAATAAATTCTTGGATTTGATGCTATCATAAAAATATATGTGCCTTTATGGGAAATGGATTTTTAAAATAAATATGTGCTTGCAAAATGAAATTTATAAAACAATTGAATAAAAAAATACAAGATAACATAAATTTGAAAACCAATGCACAATAAGTGTTATAAATGAAAAAAAATCAATAGATGATTTTATTGATATCAATTTGAATTACAACCAAGTTTATGTTTTCAAACACCTGTGAGAGTTTGGATCAAAATTAGACTTAGATGTCTAAGATGTAATTTAACTCATACATTGACAACTGGTGTGTCAAAAGAAGAAGACTAGAACTAAAAATTGAACTGGATCAATCCAAGTTACAAGTGCATCATTGTCTTGACTCTTCAAAACTAACATTAATCAATACTTAAACAAATTCAGAACTTCCAACTAAAACTAAACAAACTTTCAATATAAATGAATGACCATGGAACATGCCAATAATCGATGCTTCCCAATCCTTTCTTTGCCACCTCTAGAATAACCTTGGTGTCAACAAGATGATTTAGAGCTAAAGAAACTCATAAATGAATGAATAAATAGATATTCTCACTTGAGGCAAGGGTAAACCTTATTAGAAATATTTCTCTCTATTTTCTTATGTTCTCATTTGTCTTTCTCTCCTCTTTTTATGTCTTCAAAATGTAGTTTGAGTAGTTCAACCACTTTGTTTTTTTTAAAGTTAAATAACTTTAGTTAGGAGATGACAACTTTATTTTATAATAAAGGTAAAATTTCTATTGTAACTCCAAAATTTAATTAAATATCATGCATATATCAACATCATAAAATATACCAAAAAAAACCAATATAAACATGCCACATCAACAAACATTTGTACCTTCCAAAAATATCATAATGACATGATATTAAAAGTTTTCAAAAAATAATATCATGTGTTTGTTGTCCAAAAATATGCATCAAATGTCAATGTAGAAATGTCATCATACAAACTTAAATAAATCATAAAAATATTATTTGCTTGATGTTTCTCCCTTTGCTTACTTCCCTATGAAAGAGCAACCCTGTGCTTAATTAAGTCTTGATCAACAAACTTATTTTTTTCCACTTTCTCAATCCCATGGTGCATATCATTAAAAGTGATTTTTCCTTCATTACTTTCAGCTTGAGTTGAAGGTTGCTTTGATTGTATTGATGAGGATTCAGATGACTCAGAGCTTGGGGAATTTGTAGGTTGTTTTCCTCTATCCCATTGAGACTCAATTGGAAACATTTTATAGTTTCTAGGAACTTGGACAAAATGGGCCATAGAAGCAACATATGCAACTTGAGACATAAAATGCATAGGAGGAGGTGTTGGCAAAAGGTTATCAGGCCATCGGCCTATGTTAGAGGGAATATTTGCAGGAATGTTTTTCTAGCTATGATTGGCTGGATGCATAGGAGGCTCGGGGAAATCAACAATACTCAGATGAGGTTGCAGGGAAGGAGCCACGAGAGCTTGGGGTGGTGGTAAGGTAGGGTGTCTAGAAAGGTTCAAGTAGCTGGTTTGCATTAGTTGATTGAACTCTTCTAAGTCGACATCAAAGTGTATTGAGGATCTCATCTTTTTATTTCTTCCTTGTTTCCCAAAAACATTAGACACTCTTCCTCTTCGGCCCCTGTTACATCTATTTCCATTGCAGTTACTTCTGCGACTAAAAAAGTTCATTGATATGCATCAATATTCTCATTAGTAAATATACAAGACACGATGTATCAAAGATCTAATACAATTTTTCTTTCAAATGACTTAGCTATGGCTCTGAAAAAGACAAAGCAATTACACATGCAAATGAACAATGAATGAGAAAGAAGGAAAACAGGGAAGCAAAACCATAATCTGATAGATAACTTTCTCTTTACTTGTTCCAAACATATGAACTATGCATTCTTTTACCAAATTTATTCATATGAATAATCATTTATTTATTTGAACATGGGAAATGAATGAAAAATGAAATAATAAATGACAAGGGAGTTGTCATTAGCGGAAAATGTTATGAGATGACATGAATGCATGAAGAATTCACGTTCATTATCTATAAGTAATCAATCAATTCTGTTCATAACTTGTATCATTTCCCATTTGTGTAGAATTCATTTTCAAACATTCAAAAGCCACTTTTCACAACATTCAAGTATGCCTAAAACATTCATTTTGTTCACAAAATACTTCTAAAACACATATTGGTATGAGTTTACTGTACCCAAATGAAAACAACAAGTTGCTCATACATCATCCTGTTGACGAAACATAATTTTAATGCCATATATAAACCAATTTCCTAGTTGAGCCTCTTTAAAGGTTTTATCTAATCAATTACATAAATAAGGGGAGCGATTCCACTGAAAAATGAAATGTGATTTGGGAGAAATGAAGAATAATTCCTAAAAAGTAACAAATAATGTGGGGAAAATGCCCAATTTATGTAAAAGATAATCTATATACCAAATCTTTTATCCTTATTTCCAAATAGTATTTTCTCTTAGTACTCAAACACTCGATCTAAAAACTATTTCAATGGCCAGATAGCAAATAGACTCAACCTTGACATTTCTTTGATGCAAACCCAACTTTTAACTTTATGGCTATTCGAGATTGTTGCAAAGTCTGGTGCATAAGTCAAAATCAACTTAAAATTATGGTGGGTATAACTTCATTTTTTAACAGATTAAGCATCGAGTTGTAGGTATTTGTTTTCCATGAACTAAATGGCTCCAACTCTAACTGGTTACCCAAGATCTTGACCTGAACAAAGTCATAAAGTGGATGAGGAAACAAACTCAAATAACCATAAAAACTTTACAACCCTTGCAAAGAACAACAAAATTTGAACTTAGATGACATAGGTTATTCAAATAGATAGTTAATGTTGTATCCACCTAAATAATGAAAAGGTGTGAAGCCCTGCCATTTTGACCAAGAACAATGACAAAGTTGAGTCACATTATGTGCATGACTCAATAAAAATCGGGTCATAAGTCTGCCATAATTCTGAACTCAAATCCAAGCTTGAATCATGGTATGACTTGCAAAAACATCAAACTGCATGCCACTAAACCATTCGACACATATGATCATGGTTCAAACCCATATACAGAGAAACAAACAATTGTTAGGTCATTATTTTTCAAATAAATACTTATAAACCCAAGTTCGAATATAGAAAACAAACTCAACATAATAAAAAAGGGTTCAAGTAACCTTTATGCCGATTGCATAAAAATGTAACAATGAACTTCCAATATTGTTATTCAAATTCGGGCCCAAAACTAAACAAAAATCCATTATACTGACACGGACCCAAACTTCGCTAAAGAAAATAACTTAGTCACATAAGTTTCCAACAATGGGTAAATCGTATGCAAATCCCATTCACATCTCGACCAAGACTCAACATATATCCAATATGGGTTCGACTCATGACCATACTTATCAAAATGAATAAACTTGAAATATTTTTCAATGCTGGGTGGATCAATCAATAGGCAGGTTGTACAAAAATTCGAACCCAGGTCGAAACTCATAAATATTTACCAAAAATGGGTTCAACTCATTTCATTTCAAGAGTTGTTGCTAACAAATCTCCAGGATAATGAAAAATGAAAATACGAATTGAGAGATGAATACATTCAATAGAGGGCAGTGACAAAAATATTTCTTTTTCTTTGCAAATATAATACCTCAAACATTAATTCAAAATACTTCCATTCATGAGAAAAAATCATGGAGAAAGAGCCACACACACTCAATACCAGTAGAAACTAGAGCCATTGCTAACTCATTAACTTGCAAAACACATGCTGAAGATGCTTCATAAAATGGGGAGTACATACCTTTCCAAAGAGCGCTTAGATACTAATAGATTGAGGTCAAGACGGTTACTGCAACTGATAGGAGGGTTTCCAAGGTCGAGCTCAAGTTGTTTCTCCATAGATCGAACTGAACGAAATGACCAAAACCCCAAGTAGAATTATGTGGTAAAATGTGAGATTGTGGGAGTTGATGCCCACGTCCCCTCAATTCAATGCATGGCCATCCCATCACGTCAAAATTCAAAATCTCATACTATATGTTCATTCCCCAAGTTTAAATCATATATATAAAAATACCATGTAACTTATGCCATCCCAAAACTTCAACATATGAAAACTTGTATGCATCAATGTATACCATCAACTTACATAACCATATACCATGCACTATGTCAACCTTGAGATTTATGCCAATTTCAATTAAATGCTACTCTCCCAACATATCATTTCAAACATGTACCTTATGGAAACCATATCAACATGTCTATCCATATAAATAGGCCAAGGTTTATGTTAAAATATTCGATGTGCTCGTTTAACTATAGAAAATATCACTATTGTCACCCAACCATAGGCATGCAGCCACCCCCAAGCACCTTAACCTTTACTAGATAGAATGATTCCAAAAATCCACACTAGAACCAACAAATAAACCCTAGCTGCAGCAGTAGCATGAGATGGAACCAAAAAAACCATCCAATTGCAACAACATCACAAGACAAGGGGAGCACACCTTCTCCAAGGGTAGCGCACAAGAGAGAGAGTCTCCACAACCACTAAAAAAGAACAATACTCAATTGCAGTAGTTGTAGTTGCACTTCTTTCCAATAATATCACCAAGAATACCACCAAGAGATACTAGAAGGTAGGGCACATATCTTAGGCTAGAGAGCGCTAGAGAGAGAGACCAAGAATCACCCTAAAATATTCTCCTTCCATTCTTGCAGCTGCATCTCTAGACTTGCACTATACTTGAGAGATTGAGTGAAATGAGTGTGTACAAATGAGCTAGAGCACCTCCTATTTATAGTGGTTCTTGTCACTTGTCTGGGCTGACTTGTCTTTCTGGAAGATAATACATTGATATTATTTATTCTATTGAGCCGACTTGTCTTCTAGGGTTTTTACACATCTGTTTATGGTTTTTCTTGCTTACAGAATATTCTATTCTAGTCAAAGGTTACACATGGAGGTTAATACCTCCCACAACTACCATAATATCAACACCCCCTCCTAGATAAGAAACTATTAACTATAATGGTTTCAAACACATCCATCCATTTCACATGGTATGGGAAAGGCTCACATAGTCTTGCAGACTATTCTATAGGTAGCATCATCATAGCCACACATGCTATCTCATGATCACACAAATCAAGTCACGAGCATCATCATCACTATCCATATAGCTGGCAATCACTTCCAACACTAACTAGTAGTATCCATGGATATCAGGTAGTAGAACATAGTTAATACAATGCCATCCAATAGATCACAACGATATCGATTCATAGTAGCACACAATTTCTATCTAGTGGTACAAAACCATTCCTAGTAGCGCACAACTACTATCTAGTGATACACAGTCACTACCAGTGGAACACATCCACCATAGTAACATAGAGCTACTGTCGAGAGACCCACAATCTCCACTGCAATAAACTAATATCTACACAAGCTATCAACATGCAGTACAACAGTCTCCTGGCATCAAATCATATCATCATCTGCATCATCTCTTGAGGCCATACACCATCTGAGTAATCGGGCATGATGTCGAATAAGTCATGTGTTGGACTTATCACACTCAACAGAGTGTCTCACATAAGTCACTCACTCAACATAGTGATATAGGGACCACTATTCTTATCCTAGTCAGTGCCTATGACAAAGGAAGAATGACTATCCCAACAGATGTTGAGAGCCACCCCATGGGCTACAAGGACCATTCTTCTAATTCAGACATATGTCCTAGAAGAATGCAGTCCTCCCAAATGCTGAAAGCCACACCATGGGCTATAGGGAACATTATTCTAATTCAGATATACGTCCTAGAAGAATGACTGTCCTGGACCATTTTCCCCCCTCTGTCCACTACTGTGAACTTAGGGAAAATGTATGTCCTGTACCAATCTCCCCACTTTGGTCACTACTGTGAACTCAGGGAGACAAACCATTCTACATGATTGGAAAAATCCCCAGGAGAATAGTTGTCTTGGACCATTATACCTATCTAAGCAATGACCTAGGAGAGTATATGTCCATGGTACATCAATAATCCGTCAACCTGGACCATTCTCCACAGGGAGAATGTCAGTCCATCAACAATTTGTTCTGCCCAGACAATTCTCCACCTGGAGAACGTTTGTCCACCAACACAATAAATATCCATGATGCCATATATCGACACTCCCTCCCAACCAAGGAAGTCACCACCTCCCTCTCAGCCAAGGGAGTTATCTCCACAAGTCCCATCTTGTTCCTCAAGTATGCAAACTTTATCTTGGACAGAGGTTTTATCAAAATATCGATTGTCTGCTCATCGATGGAGATGTACTAGAGAATCACTTCTCCCTTCTGGAATTTATCACGGATGAAATAGTACTTGATCTCAATGTGCTTCGACCTGTCATGGAACACGGGGTTCTCTAAAAGCTTCACACAAATTTGATTATCACAATATATCACAATCGTATCCAACACCTGATTAAACAATCTAGAAAACAATGTACAAAGCCATACTACTTGCGTACAAGCATCACAAGCTGCAATATACTCTCCTTTTGCAGTGCTGAGTTTAATAGACTTTTGTTTCCTGCTAGCCCATGATATCATAACAAAGCCCAAACTGAAACATATACTAGAAGTACTCTTTCTATCATCTACACTCCCTACCCAATCTTAATCAGTTAATCTGTGCAGTTGCATGTCACTGTTTGAGGCATATCTCAAACCATAATTTAGAGTCTTGCAAAGATATCTCAAAATGTTCTTTGCAGCTATCGAATGATCATGTCTAGGTTCCACCTGAACTGTCTCAACGTGTTCAAAGCAAAGAAAATGTTTGGCAAGGTATTAACCAAATGCATCAATGAGCCAATCAACTACCGGTATAGGGACGAGTCTACTGGATCAGAATCAAAGTCTCTCATCTTATTCAGATCTGTCACCATGGGAGTTGCCATGGATTTGCATTCCATCATCCCAAACTTCTGAAGTATATTTACAACATACTTCCCTTTCCCTAGGAAGATTTCACCACGCTTTTTCCATACTTCTAGTCCAAAATAATAATGCACGAGACCAAGATCCTTCATATCGAATTCATAGGCTAACTCCCTCTTACATTGAATAATGAGAGGCTCTACACCTGTCATAAACAAATCATCAACATATAGTAACAGGATCACAGGTGCATCATTCACAACCTTGTAACAAAGGTTTGGATAAGCATAGCTCTTGGAAAATCCAAGTCTCATCAAGTAACTGTCAAATCATGCATACCAAGCTCTTGGAGCTTGCTTAAGTCCATACAAGGCCTTCTTTAATCTGCATACATGGGTTTCTCTTGGGTGTACCTCAAGACCTTGAGGTTGTTCTATGTATACTACTTCCTCAATTACTCCATTGAGAAAAGTGGTATTTACATCCATCTGATGTAAGATCCAACCCATGGATGCTACAAGAGATATGATGGCTCTAATAGAGGTGCATTTGGCAACTGGAGAAAATGTCTCATCATAGTCTTCTCCCTTCTGCTGGGAGAACCCTCTAGCTACTAATCTTTCCTTGTATTTTATCGATTCTCCCATCTACTACATGATTTATCTTGTAAACCCATTTTGAAGTGACTAGATACTTTCCTTAAGGTCTAGGCAAAATTTCCCATACATCATTTTTCATGATGGATTGATATTATTCCATCATAACTTCCTTCCATTCTTTCTTTTTGACTACTTCTTCAAAGGTGGAAGGTTCTGTATTGAGATATTCTAGAGAACATGTAGTTTCTTCCTTGGGATCTTCATGTTCTTCTTCATTGTTGGGATCCATGTAATCTTCTATAGATTTCTCGAAGCCAATCTTTTCATAAAAATTCACATCTCTGCTGATTTCAAGCTTCTGTTGACCTGGAACATAGATTCTGTAAGCTTTTGACGATTCACTATATCCAATGAATATGCCTTTCTTTCCTGAAGTTTCCATCTTCTTTCTTTTGTCCCTGGGAACATGAATATAGACATGACAACTAAAGATCCTCAAGTTCTCAACACTTGGGATTCTTTCCAGAGAAAACTTCTTCTGGAGTCATGTTCTTCAATATACGATCAAAACTTCTATTCTAAACATATGCGACTTTCATTGCTGCTTCTCCCCATAGAAACATAGATAGATTCTTGTCATTCATCATTGCCTTAACAAATTCTTCAATGGATCAGTTCTTTCTTTCTGCCACACCATTCTATTGAGTATTATGTGGCACAATTAGCTTCCTCCTAATCCTGTCTGCTTTACAAAAGGAAATGAGCTCCTTGGAGGTGTATTCTCCTTCATTATCGAACCTCAAGATCTTTATCCTCTTAGTGAGGAGGTTGAAATTGGTCCACACACATCTGAGTGAACGATGTCCAAAACTTCTTTTACTTTACACGCTTCCTTTAGAATTGGTACTTGGTGAGATCACCTGCCTCACCACTTGATGGAGTCATCTGCTCCATGTTTGCAACTGTCACTCTATCTCCTTCTTAGAGCTATTGCATGTGTCCTGCCCGGACCAAGAACAACAAGAGAAAAAATATTTCCAATATCATTTTCATAAGAACATATCTATGGTAACAAGGATGATAGTCATCATAGGGTTACCAAGGTGACTTGCCCGGGAGAAAAAAAAAGAAATATCTCCTAGAGGATATGTTAGTTCATTAAACAAGTGCAATAAGCATCAATATCAATAGTACTTACATGCAACCAAGTATACCTAGTAGTAATAGAACATTTCAAAGATTGTTGTCAAAACTATAATGTTTACTTGTACTGTAACAATTATCAAACTTGATATGTGCAAATTGAAATTTAACAATTTGATCGATCAAACCTAGAACCTAGAGCCTCAACTTCTAGGGAGAGTACGCTTGTTCCTCTGAATGTATTGAATCCAATATCACTGCTTGGACAAGGTCTCTTGTACATCCCCTGCAAACACACTCATGCTTTGCTAGATGATATAACTTGAAAAACATATACAAGTGCATACCTTTGAAATTTGTAGCATCGTTCAATTTGTCTTCTAATCTAAAATTAGACACCATCTTGACAAGAAGAGGTTAGAAACTAAATAAAAAAGGTTCAATTATTAGAACAAGATAGAAACCTTGAAATTTCAACTTTGACCACAAAATCTTTTTTTTTTTCCAAAAGTCAACCTTTGACTTTAATTTTGACTTTGACTTTGACTTTGACCAAGAAATCAAATTTGACCTTTTTGCTGGATGAAGGCACTAGAGGGTGTGCTAGGCTAGGGCACACTAGAATACCCAAAAATTAGGTTGAATGCTTCACTGAAAGTGCCAAGAATTAGGTTAGGGTTTGCTGGAGCTGCAAAATCAGAAACCCTAGCTGCAACTGCAATTGGTGGTACAACGAGATTGACAAATAAATACCAATCTACCTTCCAACGGTTAGACAACTTTGAAGGTAGTGTGGGCCCATAACCTGTTAAAATATTTGATGTGATTGTTTAACCATAGACAATATCACTATTGTCACCCAACCATAGGCATGCACCCACCCCCGAGCACCTTAACCTTTACTAGATAGAATGATTCTATAAAGCCACACTAGAACCAACATATAAACCCTAGCTGCAGCAGTAGCATGAGATGGAACCATAAAACACCATCCAACTGCAACAACATCGCAAGACAAGGGGAGTGCACAAGAGAGAGAGAATCTCCACAACCATAGAGCAAGAACAATAATCAACTACAGTAGTTGCAGTTGCACTTCTTCCCAAGAATACCACCAAGAATACCACCAAGAGATATTAGAAGGTAGGTTTCATATCTTAGGCTAGATAGTGCTAGAGAGAGAGAACAAGAATCACCCCAAAATATGCTGCTTCAATTCTTGCAGCTACAACTATAGACTTGCGCTATACTTGAGAGAGTGAGTGAAGTGTGTACAAATGAGCTAGAACATCTCCTATTTATAATGGTTCTTGTCACCTGTCTGGGCTGACTTGTCTTTCAGGAAGATAATACATTGATATTATTTATTCTACTGAGTCGACTTATATTCTATGGTTTTTACACATCTGTTAAGGGTTTTTCTTGCTTCCGAAATGTTCTATTCTAGTCAAAGGTTACACATGGAGGTTAATACCTCTCACAACTACCATAATATCAACAATTTATTCATTTGTATTAAAATTATATTCCTTGTACCACCTTACATATCAAGTGACCATTTCATATAATACCAAATGCTATATCATGGAGTTTATAAACCAAACTTTAAACCTTCCATACTTCGATAGTATTTCCTTTCTTGTTTATTGATATATGCCACATGAAAAAGGCATATCCATATATCAAACTACAAACCACAACAACTATATACAAGTTTATATATATCAAATTTATAAACTTAATATGCTTTGAAGGTCATAGTTTAGGAATGAACCTTATTTTTATTATGCATATAATCATATGAACATAACATACCACATTCTTTGCAAATTTTAGAAGTGCCATGCTTAATACCTCCATGATGTTTGAGAGGTTAAATTGAGTTACCATAACTGACATACACTATACTCAAATGCAAATTAATCTTTTGCATTTATCCAAACAAGTATATTGATAACACCACAAGTACATGAATTAATATACCATAACTTTGAAGCATAATAAGTGAAATGAAATCACAACTAATATGACAATATGCAAACATGATGAGGAAAATGTTACGCTTGAAAATAGTCACTTATATGTTTTCTTCTAGGGGACCCCACCTATTATTATTTCATTATATATATATATATATATATATATATGCCTTGCAATTATTTGTAGGCTATAATAGTACGTGGCAAATTTTGAGTCAACATAATTCAATGACGAAGAATACCCTATGACATATCTTAGTGTGTCATCACTAAAGGAAAGCAGTAGTGAAGAGTATCATCTTATAGAGGATGACAGGGTTGGGATTGATATGAAAGAATAAACTTTTAACCATAAAGATACAAAATATGAAAACACCATAGGAGGGAGCAATGATAAGGATTCGAGTGACAATTAAAGAACAAAATTATGAGGAAAGCCTTGATGTCAGGGTCATTCAATAAATGACCATCCCTCCTCCTTATGAAAGTAAAAGTACGACATGCCATTCTCCTGTCCAAGCATTTGACCTTATTGATACATCTCTCAGTGACTCGGAAGGGGACAACTAGACAAACATGTCTTTACTAAACAAAGGACGTGACTACAAGGAGATTGAGAGTATTGATGCATTTATCCAGGTTGACAGATGAAAATGGGATACACTACATTATCAATTTGACGGTGATCCCATCTAAGATGTAGAAGATGAGGGATGCAAGATTGCATAATTTTGGCTGTATTAACAACCAATTACTCCGTGATACAGAAACAACTACATTTACAGGGGAAAAAGGGGGACTTCCGCATTCAAGATATAACAAAGATTTTCCAATCGTGGATATCCTTGATCCATGGCTCTCAAGTGTATGAAGATCCATTTGGAAATGAGAGTTTGAAGTTCGCATCGATGGGAAGGATACAACATGTTCGGTTTCAGACCTATTTCATGAGCTTTCAACCTCATGCACCAAAACCATCAACCATAAGTCACAGGTTCCCATGTTTTTCTAGCTTTTATTGTTTTTCTTACCATATATTTGTGTATGTGACTAGATAAAGCCAGGGAGGGAAACAATATTTGTGTAGGTTTTAGTTGGATCCACCATCAAAGCCCCGTTTACTTGACGATTCAATGAGTAACACTAATGAGTGGTGCAATGATGTCACTAAGAACAATGATTACATCAGCCCCATCGACCATTAGATTAAAGAAGCTTGAAGTACTAGGTAAACCATGGTGTTTCTTCAATTTTCTTCCATATGATGATCATTCTGTGATAGGATCTATCAGATTTATGAAAGAGGTTCCAAGGTGTACTTACTCCAGGTTTGATGTTTCATTGTTTTGCTTGGAAAACAAGCACATAGGTAAAATCCATGATACTGATGAATTTAGTTGCTAGTTACATTGGATATATGATTTTACCTAACATGTTTTTACTTGTTTGATTAGATTAGGGTAGAATCTCCTATTGAATGGTTGTTATTGAACTGTGAGATCATTATTCCATTTTAATATAATTTTCATTTTCTACTGCAAATTGTGAATTGTTTTTTCTTTATTTTTCTTCTTAGCTTCTTGTAATCATGCTTCATAGAATAAACAAACATATTCTAGGTAACAAGGTTACTAGGTTGATCCTTTAAGGGGAAACATTGTCATGTGGAAGGAGAGATCAAGGCACTAGACTTCATCTCGTTCTTTTGTTGGTCTTGGGTGTTAATTAAACCCAAGTGCTAGACAAACCCTTATCGAGGGTTCCTTCAACAACGGTGAGATTCCACTTAGTTCCATAGTTGACCCAATGGTTGGAGTCTTCTCAAAGACTGCGATCCTACTTGGTGGGATTCAGAGGCTTGTATCTCTATTCTAGACTACATTTGGTGCGATAGTATTTAGACTCCAATCCTATTGTCTAGTCCAAAGTTCATAGCTAAAAAAGAGAGGGTTGTGATCAGAATTTGATGCTCTGGAAGGTAATATAAAGGCCAAGGTAAGCCTCACTACAACAACCATCAAATTAAAAAAAATTAAATCTCTTTGATTTTGTTTTCGATAAAACAAAAATAGAAAAAAAATAAATTCTACGTGGTGTTTGAAATTTTATCTTAATAGCTAGTAGATTCTTGGGTTTTTTATTCTAGATCTATTTCTATCTTAAGGATATTTTACCTTCTAATTTTCTGCACTTAAAATATATATTTCACGAGAGTATTGTGAGACATTTTGGAGATTTGCAGTCTATTATATCAAAACTTTCAAAATGTCTGACAAAAATCACATCAAAAGGGGACAACCAAGTAAGCATTTATTATTAGAAACCCTTTGTTTTATTTCAATATCTCATTTAATATTGAAATATCTATTTTCTGGGATAAAAGTAAACATATTTCAACGATTATAAAGTTGATTTTCTTGCTAGAATAATTTTATAGGTTTTCATCCAGGGGGATTAAACCCCAAGTCATTGCAAGTAGTTTCTAGATTGTTGGAAACTCCATTTTGCTTGCAAATCTGATGTATTGGGCTATTTTACTTGTTACTAACTTGTTGCCCAAGATTTCCACCTCTAGATCTATCGATCTAGAGTGTTTCCACACTTTTGGTTGATCTCAAAAGACATTTTGCTTGTTTCCTTGTGAGTTTTTTTGCATATATGAAATTATAGAACAACAATGTATTCATCTACTTACAACCACTTATACATGGGTAAATCAAGTATTAACTTAATATTTAGAGGGTTGAGTGATTTTAGTCTACTTTTCTGCATTTTTTTGCAGTTTGTTTTATCATTTCAAATCAGTAAAATACATAATTAATTCCTACCTTCACCTTAGACATCAATACTAGACACTGGTCTACTTATCTTGGGTGAAGCATTGTTTTGTGTGTAGATTAGGGAAGAATCCCATATCTTTTAGTATGAGGTTACTTGAAGAGTGAAGATTTGTGACGATGTGACAATGGACACTTATCCTGTGTGGTACATGTTAACGACCAATTTAACGATTTTGACAAGGTCCTCTAAAGGTGCTAAGGTGGTACTACATGAGAATTTCCCACTGTCACCTTGTCACAAGTCTCCACTCTTTAAGCCAACTCCTACTAAAGACTACAGGAGGGTTCCCTGATCTAAACACACTTCACCAAGATAAGTAGACCAATTCCTAAATGTGATATCTATTAAGAAGGTAGGAGTTAATTAATTAATTTATAGTATGAAATAAATAAATATGTTGGAGAAAAACACAAACCAACAAGCTAAAACCACTCAAATATCTAAATATTTAGCAATTAAAACAACACAAAATGAGTGATAGATTCCCTTACCAAATGCGATATGAATTACTTGAATCATCCTTTGATAAGTGGCTAAAAATAGGTAAATACATTTTTGTCTTGTACTTTTTAGATATGTAAAAATGGAAAAAATGCAAAAAACTAGCAAACATAATGCCCTTTGAGGTCACCCAAAAGTGTAGAAACACTCTCGATAGATAGATATATAGGTGGGAAGATTGGGTAGAAAGTCACTAGAAAGTAAAATAGCCTAACACTTCATATCTGGAATTAATATAGAGTTTCCAACAATTTGGAAACTACTTGTAGTGAAAATGGGTCAAATCCCCCAGGGTCAAAACCCATAAATTTATTCCAAAAAGAAATAATTGATTGATAATGGCGAGAAAATGTATTTTTACCACATAAATTGAATTATTATCAATAGAAATCAGATTTAGAATAAAACAAGGGTTACTAATGAAATACAATTACTTATTACAACCCTTGAATGGGGTTTATTACTCGATCTGTGGATAGATTTGTTGTAGCAAACTATAGATTTGTAAAAATACCTTACAATACCCTCATTAAATATATATTTAAGTGAATAAAACCAAAGGGTAAAATATTCTTGGATAGAAAGTAGATCTAGTATTAAAACCCCAAGGATCTACTAGTTAGTAAGATAAAATTTCAAGCACCGGCTATGAAATTATTTTTGGTATTTTTTATTTTACTGAAAGTGAAAATAGAAGAGATTTATATTTTTAAATTGATGGTTTCTGTAGTGAGTTTTACATTGGCCTTGATATTACCTTCCAGAGCGTCAGATTGCGATCACAACCTGTCTTTGTCGGCTATGAAATTTTCACTAGAGAATGATATTAGAGTCTAAAGACTATCACATCCAATGTAGTCTAGAATAGTGAGGCAAGCTTCTAAGTCCCACCAGGACGGATCTCACTCTTTGAGAAGCCTCCAACCACTAGGTCAACTATGGCACTAAGTGGAATCTCACCCTTTCTAAAGGAATCCCTGATAAAGATTTGTTTAACACTTGGGGTTTAATTAACACCCAATACCAACAAAAATACAAGATGAAGTCTAGTGCCTTGATCTCTCATTTCACATGACAATGGTTCCCCTCAATGGATCAAACCAATAGTCTTGCAATAAATCAAAATACCCGTGTCTATTCAATGAAGCATGATTACAACAAGCTAAGAAGAAAAAACATAGAAGAATCAATCCACGATTTGCACTGACAATAAAATTCTATTAAAATGACATTGTGATCTCATAGTTCAACAACCACCAGTTGAGAGGAGGATCTAGCCTTATATAATTTTTTTTGTAAAAACTAGTTTCTCTCTCCATCACAAAATATAGTAATATTTGTCTTGTCTTCCACAACTCAGAGACTAAGTTATATGATGAAACGTTATTTTTTAACAATAAATTTTTGTTAAGCCCTAATATTGGCTCATTACCCCTTAATTGGGGCATATTAGATTAGTAATGTTATTTTATTTATGTCGGCTTAGGCCATTAGTTGTAATTTAGATTAGTAATGTTATTTTATTTATGTCGGCTTAGGCCATTAGTTGTAATTTAGATTAGTAATGTTATTTTATTTATGTCATCTTTAGGCCATTAGTTGTAATTATACCTCCTAGTTTCCTATATATACCAAGGAGACATTTTCATTTTGAATGATCTTGGACTTGAACATTTAAGTGGGGTAAAAGGAGGTTGTCCCCTCGAAGAGGCTTATTATCTGAAATTATCTCTTTTTCAAGGCATTGAGTACTTTTTATGAGGTTTTTCTATGCTATATTGATATTTGGTTCCTAACATATGGTATCAGAGCTCAAGGTCTTGGGGTTTCGCTGCTACATC